>CAUYON010012601.1:0-12889 GCA_963573935.1 Arctocebus calabarensis
ACACCAATCACATTAATAGCAAATGGGCTAATACATTCGTAGAAGGTCTACCAGACGCCTAAGCTCACAGATGCACCTGCAGTCCGAAACATCGACATACAAACAAAACATAACAAACAAATAGCCAATCACAGAACAACAGCTAAGAAGAAAAGAAGAAAAGAAAAAAAAAGAATTGTACAATTAAAATGCTTCTTATAAAATACTTGAGAATAACGAAGAAGAAAAGACTCTAGCAAATATGATATAAGCACTCTTAGAAGCTATAAGAAGGGAGGGAGAGGAGGGGGAGAGAAAACAAAGAAATTAACACAGGAGAGGTAGAAGAATGTTCAGTTGAGAATAGGAGGTAATAGAAATAGTCTAAGAAAAGAAAGTGAAGTAAAGAGTTATTTGTCGATAGTGCCTCCAAGAAAAGGATATTCAAAAAATATATATTATTAGTCTTATATGTATGTAGAATTGCAGTCCAATCTGGCAACAACAATCTGCTGTGAGAGGGGAGTGCGGGAGCAGGGCTCATGGCACCTGCAGGGGAGGGGCCTCGTGGTCGCTGCAGATCTCGGTGGCCATGGGGGTGTCGGCGGGGGTGGTGTCACTATTCGGAGGGTGGAGGCACCACCAGCAGCTTTGGAGCAACCGAGCAACCACAGCAGCACAAGCAGCGGTGGTTGCTATGGCCGCTGGTCGCAGCTGCTCGCAGCTGCCATGAAGGCTGGAGGGGAGGGGCCACGTGGTCACTGCAGATCTCAGGGGCTGCGGCTGTGTCATCACTATTCGCGGGGTGGTGGCTTCGGAGCGACTGCAGCAGCACCTGGGGCGGCGGTTGCTATGGCCACGGCTCGCTGCCGCTCCCAGCCGCTGTGAAGGCTGGAGGGGAGGGGGCTTTGCAGGGCTGTTGGTGGGAACTTGAACTTCAGTTATTCTCCAGCTGAAGTGCCTGGGGTCCCTCCTCGCCAACTTCCACAGCTCAAAGTGTCTTTTCCGCCCCTTTCAGGCTTCACTAGAGTCCCCACCTAGTGTAACGCTGGCTGGTCACCCATTCTTTCTTTCTCATTGATCTGGGGAAAAAGCCCTCGCCATTTTGGACATTCCAATGTGTTAGTCCAGCAGAGTCTGGACCCCTCGGCTCACGCCAGGGCTGCCCGGGTCTCCGTGCTTCCCAGCAGTGCCCTTTTCTGATTGTCAAACTCTGAGTTCCACGCTTCAGTGGAATTTTCTCTGATTAGATCTTGTGGGTTGGGACCCGCTGTCCTCCCTGTGGGAGGGGCCGGCTGCCCCTCCGCTGGGCAGGGAGAAACAGTCTGCAACAGTTTCCATGGTTAAGAACTATATTTCAAACAAGCCAATTCTCCCAATCTCTGTGTCTCACCAGCTGCCCGTCCACTCCAATAGTTCACACGGGGAAAAATCCAGAGCTCCCACCCTCTCACCTGCTGACCGGGAAGAGATGGGCTACAGGACCGTCTCCGCCGCCATCTTCCAGCACCTCCTCTATTTATTTATTTTTAAAAACCAACTCCTTGTTTCATTAATTTTCTGAATGATTCTTTTGTTTTCAATTTCATTGATCTCTGATTTGATTTTGAAAATTTTTTTCTTCTTATGGGTTTAGGCTTAGCTTGTTCTTCTTTTTCCAATTCCATCAGATGGCTTGTGAGATTGTTGATATGCTCTCCTTCTGTTTTTTGAATGTAGGCTACTAAAGTGATAAATTTTCCTCTCCGGACTTATTTTGCTATATCCCATAGATTTTGGTAGTTTGTGTCTTCATTTTTGTTATACTCCAGGAAGTTAATGGTTTCCTTTTTTATTTCTTTCTGCACCCAACTGTCATTCAGCATAAGATTGTTTAACTTTCATGCCTTTGTGTGAGGTTGAGCGTTTTTGTTGTAGTTGAGTTCCACTTTTAGTGCCTTGTGGTCTGAAAAGATGCAAGGTAGAAATTTTAATTCTTTTGATACTGCTGAGGTTTGTTTTGTGTCCTAGGATATGATCAACTTTGGAGAATGTTCCATGGGATGATGAGAAGAATGTACATTATATATCTTTGTGATGGAGTGTTCTATATACATCTATCAAGCACAGTTGTTTTAAGGTCTCATTTAAATTTTTAATATTGTTTTTTAATTTGTGTTTAGAGAATCTGTCCAGCTCTCAGAGAAGGATGTTGAAGTCACCTGTTATTATGGTGTTACAGGATATCATATTGCTCAGACCGAGCAAGGTCTGTTTCAAGAATATGGGAGCATTGCAATTGGGCACTTAAATATTTAGACTTGAAATGTCTTCTTGTTATATTTTTCCCTTAACCATATGAAGTGACCATCATTGTCTTTTTTTACTTTAGTTGCTTTAAATCTACATGTATCTAAAAATAAGATTGCAACCCCTTTTTTCTTCTGAGTTCTGTTTGCCTGAAAAATTGACTTCCAACCCTTACCTCTGAGATTTAATTTGTCTTTTGATGTGAGGTGTGTTTCCTGAAGACAGCAAATAGATGGCTTGTATTTTTTAATCCAATTAGCCAATCTATGCCTCTTCAGTGGGGAATTCAAGTTGTTGACATTGATGGGGATAATTAAGAAGTGTGGTTGCACTCTATTTCGTTTATTTTGTGAAAGTCCATTGCTTAATTTTGTATTTTGCATCATTGTGGAAATTAGGTTCTGTCCTTCAATTTGTGGGTGTTTACTTTGCTGGAGGTCCATTGTGATAGTCAGTGTCTAGGACATTGAACTAGTTCCTGTAAAGTAGATCTTGTTGTGGTAAATTTCTTCAATGTTTGCATATCAATAAAAGATTTGATTTCTCCATCAACTTTAAAGCTTAACTTAGCGAGATACAGAATTCTGGGCTGGTGTCTGACAGTTTCTTCTCCAAAATGGGACCTCACCAGAGAAGAGTGATCAGGTTGACTTATGGAGTTGGGGGCCCCAGGTCTGGGGAAGACAGTAAAGTGACTGGAGCTTTTAGGGACCCCATAGGGAGGAAGGCAATACATCCTGGGGGAGAATGTGGGTTCTGCTATAGGTAGACCTGAGTTTGCATCCTAGTCACATGCCCAATGGCTCTGGGATCTTGAGCAAGGCACTCACCTGCTCTGAGCTTCTGATAACTCATCTGTGGGCATAGACAATACTTCCCTGTGACATCATGGATGGATATTATGTCTGTAAATCCCTTAGCACAGTGTGAGCGGTCAATAAAGAACAATTGATGTTAAAAAAAAAAAGAATTCTGGGCTGGAAATTGTCCTCTTTTAGTAGGTTAAAGATTGATGACCATTGTCTTCTGACTTGAAACGTTTCATTAGAGAAGTCTGCGGTCACCCTGATAGGTTTGTCCCTGTAGGTCAGTTGGCCCTTAATCCTGCTACCTTTCAAAATCTTTTCTTTTGTCTTGACTTTAGATAAATTCATCACAGTATGCCTTGGAGAAGCTCTATTTGAGTTGAGGTGACCAGGGGACCAATATCCCTCTGAAAGGAATATGTCAGAATTTTGCTGATATTTGGGAAATTTTCATTTATAATATTCTCTAGAATGGCTTCCATCCCTCTGGAGCATTCTCCTTATCCTTCTGGGATACCTATAACTCATATGTTTGAATGCTTCATAGAATCCCATAATTCTGTCAGTGAATGTTCTGCTTTCTCTCTCTTCTTTTCAAACTCTTTAATGTCTAAGTTATCTCAAGAGCCTTTTCCTCTACCTCCGAGATACTTTCTTCTTCATGATCTAATATATTGTTGATACTTTCTATTGCATCCTTAAGTTCCATAATTGACTGCTTCAGTTCCTTCAGCTCTGCTATATCCTTTCTATATTCTTCGTATAGTTCATCTCTTATTTGATTCTGTTTTTGAATTTCTTTTTGGTTATTGTCCAATTTCCTTCATTGTTTTCATCATCTGTATTTTAAATTCCCCTTCTGTCATTTCTAACATTTCTTTATAGGAGGAATCCTCTACTGTAGCTATCTCATGATCCCTAGAAGGGGTTACTCTGTACTGGTATTTCAAGTTGCCAGGATTTTTCTGCTGATTCTTCTTCATGAGTGCTTTCTTATATTGGTTTCCTTACCCTAATTTTTCTTTCACCTCTTCTTGCTCTTTAAGTTACTGTATCACTGGCCTAACGTTTTAATGAGTCCTTTGGTATGAGACCAGAACGATGAGAAGATTGAAGAGCAAGAAGGGGGAAAAGATTAAAAAGAAAAAAGAGAGAGAGAAGGAAGAGAGGGTGATTAAAAAGAAATATTGACAAAAAGAAGAAAGGCACCCAAAGAAAGAAACAGGAGAACTATAGATGTATAGTAGGGTACTATGACCCAGCATTAAAAACCCTCAACCTATGGGGGTGCTGGGTTGGGTGATTCCATTAAGGTCAACATATCTTTGCCAGCCAGCTCAGCTACAGTACCCCACCTCTACTAGGTACAGAGGAAAGACAAAAATACTGTGAATTAAATGGAAACAAATAAGCAAAAACCCTTATGGGATAAAATTAGGAGGAAAAAAACAAGTAATAGGGGTATAAACACTAGCAAAAATGAAATTCTAATTGTTAAAGAAGGCAAAAATGGAAGATTGTATTTAAACTAGAATAGTGTGAAAAAAAAGAAAAAAAAAGAAAAAGAAAAAGAAAAAGATGTCAAGGACAAATGTTGAAATTAAGGGGGAAAAAAACCCCAAAACCCAAAAGCCAAATAGTATATATATCTTGGTAAATATTGACCTGGCAACAGGTGATCTTCTGAGGTATGAGATGTTAATCAAAATGTTGATACAGCTTTACAAGATGGAGACTGGAGGCCTCTGTTGATTTCTTTGACCCTACAGGCTCAGGAGCCCAAATGTCTCCTCAGCTCACTCAAAAGACACTCCAAACCATGAACCTTGGCCTAGCAGAAGCTTTCCAAGGAAAGCACTATCCCTGGGATCTCTCTTGGCATGGCTGCCTGCTTATCCAGTGCACCAAATCTGGTCTCCCTCTATGCCCTTGAGAGCCGAGGCTGTTAATCTGCCAAACACTTGGATCACCGCACTTGCCCAGCATCTCAGTCCCTGCCTTTGGGCAGCTCAGTCACCAGATAACTCGCCCAGGGTCTCCCGGTCAATCTCGGCTCTGCAAGATGTAGGGGCAGCCCATAGATGAACAATATTAGCTCCTTTCCAGCTCAGTAGCTCAGTCCAGGGCCCCAGACAACACCCAAAGTCATCTGCACACTGGCCCAAGATCTCCCAAGGCAGTTCAATTGAGTGTCCAAGTCCAAAAAAAAACCAAAATAGCCCACAGGTAAGGCTTTCCCTGCTTGTAATCTCACTGTTGCTACGATTACAGCTACAGGCAATCCCTGACCAAACAAATGCACCTACCACTTGCCACCACTTCTGTCCTCCTTGTGGTGTCCAGAAGTCTCTCACTGACTTCCTGTGTCACCAAAGGGAAGCCTCTGGGTAAAACCCATGGGCCAGAGATGCCTGGAACCTTCTCTCCCCATTCTCACTGTGCTCAGCTGCACAGAAGCTGTTGCTTGGCCACCATCTTCAATCTGACTCTCTATCTTTAATGTTTTCAGTGATGTTTTTATGCCTTTCTATACATCTCTATTTCTTGTTCAATATCTTGACTCCTTTGCTGTAATGATCAATCTGTCACTCTCTCCTATCTATGTGTCAAGGAGAAGTGTTTTAGTCCATTTTGTGTTACTGTAAGGGAAGATCTGAGACTTGTTATTTCATGAAGAAAAGAGATTTATTTGGCTCATGGTTCCAAGGGCTGTGCAAGAAGCATGACGCCAGCATCAGCTTCTGTTAAGCTCCATAGAGTTTCCAGGCAAGGTGAAAGGTGAAGAGGAACTGGGTATGTCACATAGCAAGGGGGAAGAAGAAAGAGGATGGGGAGCACAGTTTTTTTTTTTTTTAACAACCAGATCTTGCATGAGCTAATAGAGCAAGAACTCACTCATTGCAGACCAAGCCATTCATGAAAGTTCCACCCCCATGACTCAGATACCTTCTACCAGGCTCCAATGCCAACACTGGGGATCAAATAAAATAGCCAATGTACTAAGCCCTACTATGAAACCAATTTATAAATTTCATATGAATGCTATATACCAATTATAGCCCAAGAATATGGGGAAAGAGGAGAGGGAGGAGAGGGGAGGGGGAGGATAGATGGAGGGAGGGTATTTGGTGAGACCACACCTATGTTGCATCTTACAAGGGTACATGTGAAATTTACTAAATGTAGAATATAAATGTCTTACTCAATAACTAAGAAAATACCATGAAGTCTATGTTAACCAGTTTGATGAAAATATTTCAAATTATATATAAAACCAGCACATTGTACCCCATGATTGCATTAAGGTACACAGCTATGATTTAATAATAAAAATAAAGCAAAAACAAAAATTTTAACATGAGATTTGGAGAAGACAAGCATCCAAACTCTATCAGTAAGCAATTATTAAAAAAAAAATCCCTCACAATAACTAAGGTGCTGAGATCTTGGATGTTTCCTGCTTCCTAAGATAAAATGGGGATGCAAAAAAGGCAAGATACAATTAAAAAACTATAATTACTTATAATTTATAATTATAACTTTATATATTGCAGGTGCAGAACATTCTGTGCCCACAAAGTTGACCACAGAAGTAATTAAATACCCTTAAGCATAAAAGTGGTCCTTGGGTTATTACATATAAGTTTATTTGTATTTTTTTTCAAAACTTATTTTAATGCTCCTAATTATTTGAACCTCTATTTGGGATTGAAAATAACCTAATAAATTTCTCCAAAAATTACTGCTAAAATTAGAATTTAGGTTTATCTAGAATCTATAGATGATAGGGGAAGAATTGTTGTCTTACCAATATTTTTACTTTGAATATGAATAAAGTATACAATTCCATTTATTAAGATCTTCTGTGGCTTCTATTATCACTGGTTTATCACTTTCAGAATAAAGGCCTTACATACTTTTTCCATTTGATTTTCAGGTGTTTTGGGTTTTTAATATGATTTTTGAATGATATAACTTCACATATTTAATTTTACATTTGTTTATTGAATCTTGTATCCTACCTTACAAATTCATTTATTAGTTCGTGCTATTGTGGTAGATTACTTAGGATTATCTATGTAAATAATCATGTCATATGTCATTAGAGACAGTTTTATTTCTTGTGATTTTAATATTTCTTTCTTTTACTTGCCCAAAATTTTTCCAATAGCTAAAATCTTTAAGACAAAACTGAGTAAGAGCATTTTTGCCTTGTTTCCCATCTTTAGGGAAAAGTATTCACCATGTCACAATTAAGAATAGTATTAGGTTTTCTGCAGATGCTCTTTATGAAACTAAAGGTAATTTTCTGAAAGACATTTTCTTCCCTAGGGGTGAATGTTGGATTTATTTTCAAACGCTTTGTCTTACTCTATTGGAATTATCATATCTTTTTGCCTATGGTGGTATGCATTAATTGATTTCCAAATAATAAGCCAATGTTAGATTTTTAGATAAAACATATTCAGTTACAATGTATGATCCTTTTTATATATTGCTAGATTAAATTTTCCATTATTTGGGTAAAGCTTTTTGCATCTGTATTCAAGAGGGACATTAGACTGTGATTTTATTTTCATAATGCCATTGTTGAGTCTTAATATTAGGGTTAATGATGGGCTCCTAAAATGAATTAAGGAAAGTGAATGCTTCTTTAAGTATTTGTGTAAGATTGGTGTCATAGATTGATAGAAATGACCAGTAAAACCATTTGGATCTGAAGTTTTTAGCGGGGAGAAGACTTTGATAATGAATTCAATTTCTTTGACATATAAATGCTATTCAGATTACTTGTATCTACTTGCAACAGTTTAAAGAAACTATAGGATCTAGATTTATAGCCTTTCTTTCATTTCCCATGTTGATGCATTATGCATTCCCCTCCCACCACCCTCCTTATCAGTTTAGCTAGAAAAATGTGTGCAGCTTGTTGGATGGTTTCTAGGCCCTCAAGGATGATTGCATTTCAAGTGACCTTCTGCAGTGGGATTATTAGAATTCCTATGATAGGCATGACTCTCTATAATACCTGAACAAAGATATCAGATGTTGTGCTTCCTTTTTGTTTGCTGGCTGTTTTAAGGACAAGGTATTCTATGCTCTGTGATTGTGCTCTGAGCATCAATTCATATGGGTCCCAAGAAGTTTATTTAGGTAGCTGACCCCTTGACTTTGTAAAGAATAATCTCCCAGATCAGTCAAGAGTAATCTTCTAGATCTAGTTACTCAGTTATTAATCCAATATTTTGCTTATATAATTTTCTCTCTTCTTTCTCTGATTTTCTGTTGTGATATGTTCTAATTTTTAGTTCCTTCTTAATTTAGACTTGTTTTGATCTTCTTTATGTAATTTGTTAAGGTAGGACTTTTTAATTTTATGTTTTATTAAGTCATTTGTACTTAGATCATAAATACATTTATGCCATTATGGGATTCAATGTGTTGATTATTTGTACAAATTGGAGTGCTTACATCCTACTAATTAACATACCTTTCACATCATTTACTTAATCACATTGTTAAGACATTTGTGTTCTATACTTGATAGATTTGACTTGTACCCTTGCAATATGCTCCATAGGTGTGTTCCCACCATTAACCTTCCCTCTATCAAACCATCCCCCTTCCTTCACACCCCCCTCCACTTCCCTCCTTCATCCTGGGCTATAGTTGTAATTCATCTTTCATATGAAAGTGTGAGTGATTATAAATTGTTTTCATAGTAGTACTGAGTACATTGGATATTTATTTTTTCATTCCTGAGATACTTTACTAAGAAGAATATTTTCCAGCTCCATCCATGTAAACATAAAAGAGGTAAAGTCTCCATATTTTTTAGTGCTGCATAGTATTCCATGGTATACATACACCATAATTTATTAATCCATTCATGGGTTGATGGGCACTTGGGCTTCTTCCTTGACTTGACAATTATGAATTGAGCTGCAATTAACTATCTGGTACCTTTGTTCCCAAGTGATTTTTGATCTTTCAATATACACCTAGGAGAGGAATTTCAGGATCAAAAGGCAGGTCTACATTTAGATCCTTGAGTATTCTCCTATTCTCCAAACTTCTTTACAAAAGGAATGTACTAGATTGCATTCCCACCAGCAGTGCAAAAGTATTCCCTTTTCTCCACATCCATGCCAACATCTGTAGTTTTGGGATTTTGTGATGTGGGCTACTCTTACTGGAGTGAAATGGTATCTCAGAGTGATAACAGGGTCCCCCTGGGGAAGTAGACCCCACTTCCTACAGCTCTCAGTCATGGGGTGAAATAAGAGGTCCTCAGTTCACCACTCACCTGTAGAAAACCTACAGGAGCAAACGAAGAGAAGAAAAAAAAAAAAAAAGAAGAAGTAACACAACTTTCTTGGAGGAGGGGATGGACACTTTTCCTTTGGGATAAATTTTGTACCTGAAGTTTGCTTTCTTGGAGTTGCAGCTTGCCTCAGCAGAGGTGGCCTGGAGTTATCACTCTTCTCTGTCATCTCGGCTCCCAGTCTTCAGCTTAAATGGGTATTTTCTGGACATTATCCTTCCCTCTGGATGAGAGCTTCAGTTGGCTTTTCAGTTGCACCTGTGTTGCAAATACTCAACTCTGCCATTGCAGCACAAAAGTAGCCATAGACAACATATTGACATGACTGTAACCCAGTAACATTTTAGTTATAAAAATAGGTGGTAGGCCTGATTAGGTTTGCAGGCTGTCATTTGATGACCCCTGTATTAGCGGAAACTTTTCTTCTTTTCTAATATAAATACTGATACCACATATTCCTCTGTAGGCACTGCTTTAGTTATGTTCCACAACTTTTGCTATTTACTATTTGAGCAATTATTTCATACAAAATATTTTTCTATTTTCTGTTATGATTTCCTCTTTGACCTATACACACACACACACACACACACACACACATATCTGAGAAGAGCACTTTTTAATTTTCAACTATGCAATGTTTTCCTAGAAGTCTTATGATTACTGAGGTTTAACTTAATTCCTTTGTGGTCAGAAAACATACTCAGGTTATTTCAATCCTTTTAAATTAATTCAATTCATTCTGCTGCCCAAAGATGGTCTATCCTGTTGAATGTAACAAGTGTCCTTGAAAATAATGTATATTCTGTAATTGTTGGGTGTAGTGATCTAAAACTATCAATTAAGTCAAGATGGCTGAAAATGTGATTCATGCCCCCAATTAGGTCATGGTACCTAATAATGTGATTCATACCATCTATGTCTTTACTGAATTTTTGTCTAGTTATTCTACCTATTTCTGAGAGAGAAAGTTAAAATCAAAAAATAATAATGGAAACAAATGATAAACCCCTATGACTTTCTAAGATGAGTTTTCCTTGTAAAAGGGATAAGTCTGAAAAGGAAGAAGCCAATGTGGAAACAAAGGTCACAAGGTTGTGGGTTGACCGAAGGATGAGCAGAGCACGTAACTCTATTTCTAACAGACAGAAATAAACACCAGTTTTAAAAGCCTAGGTAAACGTTGACTCTGATTATCAACCCACTAACCCCTTAGGAAATCTTTATTTCCCTTTTCCTCAAGTACAGATATAGGGCAACAGGATGTACAAATCTTCTCTGCCTTTCCCCTCCCCATTGCAAATGTGTATTCTTCCCAATGATAATTGTGAACATTTTTATGAAAGACAATGAACAAAGGAGATTCTCTTATAGAGTTAAAATTGGGAACAGGTGGGCAGTTCCTGTAGCTCAAGGAGTAAGGCACCAGCCCCATATACTGGGGGTGGTGGGTTCAAACCCGGCCCTGGCCAAAAAAAAAAAACTGCAAAAAAAATAGGGAACAGGGAAGACAATAGAAAAATGGAAAGCTTCCTAGGTTCTCAGTATTCCTGTCCAATCAGATGTGATATATGCCATGAACCAGTATGTTTATCATTCTTCACTTTTCTGAATAGGAATTTTTATTAGTTATCCCTATCTTTCTCCACCATTGTATACTGCATGTATTTGGAGTAGATAAATTGTCATTTGTAGGATATTTCACCAGTCTATGAGGTAGCTGTCTCAGAACTTGACAGCAAGAATAGTACATAACCCAGAGATCCTGAACTTGGTTCTGCTTTCAGTAACTGGATGAAATACTGGATAGTTTCCTTTAGAGAGAGGATGTGAATGTGATTCATGTACATTTTTTTTACTGAGTCATAAATACATAGATTGTGTATACATTAATGCATTTATGGGGTACAATGTGCTAATTTTAAATACAATTTGGAATGCTTACATCAAACTAGTTAATATAGCCTTCACCTCATTTACTTAATTATTGTGTTAAGACATTTATACTCTATACTTAATAGAATTGACATGTACCCTTTTAATTTGAACCATAGGAATGGTCCCAGCAGATTCATGTACATTTTAAACTAAATGTATAACAAAGAGTATTATTTATGTCATATACCCAAAAGTGTAGTGATTAGTGGATATTTCCAAATATTTGTTTCCTCTCTTCAATTGTTTATCAGCCATGTAGCTTCTCTGATTGTCCTAATCCCATTAGGATAACTGTACCTTCTTTGCCAAAGGTGGTTTGATTAGAAACAATCTAATACTTCTGCTCAATATGTTTTGGGAAAAAAGTTCTTTTTGCTTCTAGATGTGAGCACAGTCCAGATTTGGTACCAGTAGCTATCATGGAGAGATAGTAGTTTTTATATTGTTTGTACTCCTCTCAACTAAGATGAGCTTCCCTTCAACATCATGCTAGCTCTTCCTGATTCAACCAATTTTGTCTATGTTCTTTTTCAAGTGCATGGTACTCCACATGTAGTCTTATTAGGGCAGTGTGGAGCAGGACTATCTACAGAGAAGATAGTCTCTGATGGAAAGAAAATTGGTTAGGATCTCAAGTCTCGGTGGCCATAAACATCATGCCACACTCCCTTAGGGCATATGCAGCAAGGTGTGGGTAATTTAGACAAATATACTTTATTTTTACCTGTGGTTTTGTCCTCAAATCTCTATCAGGTACAATCCTTATAAGCTGGCCTGAACAACATGTGAGTCCAAAAGTTTCCTTTTGCTCTCCAAATGTGGGCATGGAAGAGAGGCCATTTTAAACCAGCTGCGTGATCATTTCCTGCACAGCCCATTCCTTTGTCTTGGCAGAGTATCAGAAGACTGCCAGCAGGAAGATGCATGGAAAAGAGAGTGCACAGAACATGAACTCATTTTCTTAAATACTGGAGTTCATTTTAAATATTTTCTTTCCTCTGTATCCCACATTTTACTTGCTCCACCAGGCAAAGATGGGGAAAATTCTTTTCAAACAGGAGTTATGTGCAGGTCCATTTAAATACATCAGATACAGGAACAACCAGATCTTACGGAGAAATAGCTTTGGGAATTTCAAATTTCAAAACATTCAGGGAACAAAGCAGCTTCTTTCTCATTCCCTCACTTTCTGAAACCACAATCTTTGGCTCTTCCTTCTGCTCTCTCTCTCTTTTCTAGTCATGCTTCCTTTCTTCTACTTAAGCACTATCATTGTCATTTTACTCTCAACTTTACATTCATTGCAAATCCAACACCTGATGCTCCCTTAAGAAAGACTTTGGTCTCTTTAGACACAAATTCTAAACTCAAAATAGAGAATACATTGCTAAGAAGAATATGTTCCAGCTCCATCCAGTCAGCCAATCTATGCCTCTTTAGAGGACAATTTAAACCATTCACATTAATAGAAACCAATGATATATCTTGAGAAAATTTAGTGGCCATTTTAAATCCTTTTGTCGCTGTGTGAGTTGGACTTTGATAAAAAGTT
>CAUYON010012603.1:0-11239 GCA_963573935.1 Arctocebus calabarensis
CCTGTAGTCCCAGCTACTTGGGAGGCAGAGGCAGGAGACTCGCTTGAGCCCAGGAATTGGAGGTTGCTGTGAGCTGTGATGCCACAGCACTCTATCCAGGGTGACAGCTTGAGGCTCTATCTCAAAAAAAAAAAAAAAAAAAAGTAAGATGTGGTCATTAGGGTCCAATTGAAATAAAATTGAAAACTCATTCATAATTCCTTCTCTGGAGTTTGCCAAGAGTAGTCTACTTTTCTTTCCACCCCTTTCCCCCCTTTTTTTGAGACTGTATCTCACTCTGTTGCCTAGGCTAGAATGCCCTGGTGTCAGATTAGCTCAAAGCAACTTCAAACTTCTAGGTTCAAGTGATCCTCCCCGCCTCAGCCTCCCAAGTAGCTGATACTACAGGCACCTGCCACAATGCTCAGCTGATTTTTCTGTTTTTAGTAGAGACAGTCTGGGTCTTGCTTAGGCTGGTCCTGAGCTTCTGAGCTTAAGGAATCCTTTTCCCTGGGCATCCAGATTGTTATGATTATTTACATGTGTGAGCCACCATTCCCGGCCTCACTGTTTATTCTTAACCCTTGTTATCTGGATTTCACCTTCACAAGTTTAAGCACTTTTTCTCAGTCCTCTCTCTAAGCTTTCTGTAACATTTAGCATTCTACTCTCCTTGGCTTCCATTTGGCCATACATTTCATTCAGCAAATACTTGTAACATATAATGCAAAGCATTAGGATACAGTAAAAGGTATAGTCTTTACCCTCAGGGAGCTTCAAGTCTAGTAGGAGAGCCATACATCGAAGAATGAATTTTGTAGTTAAATATAATGTGGTTTTAATATAAGTGCAGAGTATTACAAGAGCTTAAAATAGGGGCTTTATCTTATGCTGGTGGTGCTGAGAGAGTCTGAGGATTCTTTAAAAATACTACCTTGGGCTCAGCACCCATAGTTCAGTGATTAGGGCACCAGCCTCATACAAGGAGGCTAACAGGTTTGAACCTGGCCCAGGCCTGCTAAACAACAATGACAACAATAACAAAAAAAAAAACAGCCGAGCATTATGTTGAACACCTGTAGTCCCAGCTACTCGGGAGACTGAGGCAAGAGAATTGCTTAAGCCCATGAGTTTGAGGTTACTGTGAGTATTGACGCCATGGCATGCTACTGAGGGCCACATAGTAAGACTTTCTCAAAAATAAAAAAAATAAAAATAATACCTTGGAACCCAGGATAATTGTGAAAGATGACAGCAGTTAACGAGATGAAAAATGGGGCGTTGCGGCATTGTACTGAGTTTGTTCTTCTTTGTCCCTTTTCTCCCTGCAGTTCTTCCTCCTCTTAAATAGGTGTTCTCCAAGTTTCACTTCTCAGATGTTTCTGTATGTCTCTAGTCCCTTGATATTATTATTCAGACTTTTCTATGTGAATATTTACCAATTTTTAATTTTTCTTCTGCACATAAATCCTGTTTTTTCAGTTGCTTTATGCATAGCTGTACCTAGTTGTTCTGGTTTAGATCGAGCTCCTTTTCTTTACCAAACTTGCTTCTCTGGCGTTCCCTGTTTTTGTCGATGACATGCCAAACCCAGACATTTCTGTTTTTATCATATCTTGTGTTTAGCCAATAATTGTTGATTCTGCTTTCATGATATTATAACCGTTTTGCTCTTTATTCCTGCAAACTCTACTACAATTCCTAATTCATGTTGGTATCAGGATAGAAATAGAATAATAAGATGAGTTTGGTGTTTTTCCATTTTATCTTTTCTGAAACAGTTTAGATTCCACTTATCTGTTCTTGAAAGTTTGGCACATCTCACCTATGAGGCCAATCAGGCCTAGATCTTTTTCCTGGAAGGGACTTTTAATACATTTCAGTTTTTTTTTTCTTATTTTTTAATCTTTTTTTTTTTTTTTTTTTTTTGCAGTTTTTGGCTAGGGCTGGATTTGAACCTGCCACCTCTGGCATATGGGTCCGGCACCCTACTCGCTTTGAGCCACAGGTGCAACCCTACATTTCAGTTTATTGAATAGCTGTTGGTTTGTATAGGTTTCCTCTTACTTGTGTGAATTTTAATGTTTTGTATTTTTCTAGAAATTTATTTACTGACTTTTCAAATCTGTTTTTTTTTTTTTTTTTTTTTGAGACACAGTCTCACTGTTGTGTCACAGTTCACAGCAACCTCAGTCTCCTGGGCTAACATGATTCTCTTCCCTCAACCTCTCGGGTAGCTCGGACTTCAGGTACCTGCCACAGTGCCTGACTTTTTTTTTTAGAGAAGAGATCTTTATCTTGCTCAGGCTGGTCTTGAACTTGTGAATTCAGGCAATCTACCTGCGTTGGCCTCCCAGAGTGCTAGGATTATGGACATGAGCTACCATGCCCAGCCTCAAATCTAGTGTTATTTAGCTTCATATTGTACACTTTCTGTCTCTGGATGTGTGTGTGTACACAAACACAGACTATGCAATTTTTTTTTCTTACTGTAAATCAGGTTTTCATCCCATGTGGACAAATGGTAAGATTGTCTTGCCTTCACTTTCTCTTATCCAGTTTATCTTATGCATTTCTGCCAAAATTAATTTTGAGGTCAGTTCTTATCACTTCTCTGCTCAGAAGTTTCCAGTGTCTTCCATTAAACGCAGTTCTATTTGCCTCAGATTTACCTTCACTATTGCACCCTACCATATTCCTTCCTCCTCTTCTAGATTGTTTCTTATACTGCATATATGGCCAAATTGTCACATGTTTAAGACCTACCCATTTTTTTTTTTTAATTTTTTGAGGCAGAGTCACTATGTTGCCCTTGGTAGGGTGCCAACATCACAGCTCACAGCAACCTCAAACTCCTGGGCCTAACCAATTCTCCTGCCTCAGCCTCCCAAATAGCTAGGACTACAGGGCCTGCCACAATGCCCAGCTATTTTTTAGTTGTAGTTGTCATTGTTGTTTGGCAAGCCTGGGCTGGGTTCGAACCCTCCCAACTCCAGTATATGTGACTAGAGCCCTAGCTGCTGAGCTACAAGGTGCGAGCCAGTCCTACCCATTTTTTAAGCTTCATTTCAAATTCCACCTCTTTCTTAAGTCTTACTCATTTTTTCCCTCTAGTTGGATTCTCTTCTGAAGTCCTGTTTTTTTTTTTTTAAGGCATAGTTTCTTGTCTAGTATATTTTCATTGTATTTTAACAAAAATTACCTTTATTGAAGTATAGCTTATGTGCATTGACATAAGTTAAGTGTGCATTTCTGTGGGTTTCATTTGGTATTTTAGAGCAGTTTTTCAAAACAAATATTAGTTCCACTACCTGATTGCAGGCTGAGTCTGTACTGACTTTATTATATATTAAAATAAATAAATGGGGAAATGCTTCTGTCTGGCCTAGCAATGGCTAGTGAACTGTACTGATTTCTTTAGGAGCAGGAGTCCTTGGAAAAGAAGGAAAATGTCATATTTCCGTGCTAATTTTCATTTTCCTTTTTTGAAACAGAAAAAAGGAAAGATTACCCCAGGCTAAAGTGCTTTGGGTCAGTTTTGCTCACAGCAACCTCAAACTCCTTATCTCCTGCCTCAGCCTTCTAAGCAGCTGAGACTACAGGTGCCTGACACAACGACCAGCTAGTTTTTCTATTTTTTTTTTTTTTTTGGTCGAGATAAGAGTCTCACTTTATCGCCCTCGGTAGAGTGCCGTGGCGTCACACAGCTCATAGCAACCTCCAACTCCTGGGCTTAGGCGATTCTCTTGCCTCAGACTTCAGAGTAGCTGGGACTACAGGTACCTGCCACAACGCCCGGCTATTTTTCTGTTTTGCAGTTTGGCCGAGGCTGGGTTTGAACCTGCCACCTTCGGCATATGGGGCCGCCCTAGTTTTTCTATTTTTAGTAGAGATGGAGGTCTCATTCTTGCTCAGGCTGGTCTGGAACTCCTGAGCTCAAGCAACCCACCTGCTTCAGGATATGTGTGTGAGACTCCTTTCCCAGCATACGATACTGTATTTTGAAGTGGGAACTCTTTTTCTTTCCTTTCCCCTCTCCCAACTTTTTACTAGTTTTTATGCTTTCACAATGCCTTTTTAATATTAGAGGGTCCATATTAATTATTTGGACCAACTCTTTAACATTTATAAGATTAAATGTTGAATTATATTGAATTGTCAATTCAATTGTAAGGTGCACCATAATTTTATAGACCACTTATATAGAAAATGTGCTTTTACTTGTAAGAAACCATTGCTTGTATGGAGCACTCCACTTTCAGAGATTCTGAAATATGAACAATACATGCTTCTTAGAATTGATGAATAGGGTTTTTCTCTAACTGAAACACCTGCTCCTTTGGTGTGAATGTTGAGAAGAAAAAAATTAAACTCATGGGGTTGACTCTACTGTCACTGTGAAAAGTTGTTCTTAGAGGAGGATGCTTGTTGACTCCCTTAAATAAGTGAAAAGTTGGCTTGGTGTGGTGCCTTATGCCTATAATCCTAGCACTTTGGGAAGCCTAGGTGGGTAGATTGCTTGAGCTTGTGAGATCGAGACCAGCTTGAGCAAAAGCAAGACCCTGTCTGTACTAAAAATATAAAAACTGAGGCAAGAGGATCACTTGAGCCCAACAGTTGGAGGTTGCTGTGAGCTATGAGGTCATGGTATTCTACCCAGGGTGACAGCTTGAGACTGTCTCAAAAAAAAAAAAAAGGGGGGGGGAGGGTGGGCTCAGAGCCCATAGCACAGTCATTAAGGCACCAGCCACATGCACCAAGGCTAGCAGGTTCAAACCTGGCCCAGGCCAGCTAAACAATGACAACTGCAACAAAAAAAGTAGCTGAGTGTTATAGGGGGTGCCAGCTATTTGGGAGGCGGGAGGTAAGAGAATCACTTAAGCCCAAGAGTTTGAGATTGCTGTGATCTGTGACGCCACGGCAATCTACTGAGGGTGACATAGTGAGACTCTGTCTCAAAAAAAAAAAAAAAAAACTTTCAGCCAGGATAGAGAAATACATGTTTTGGGATGGGTCTCCCACAGCAAGGTAGGCCAGTTTGATTAGGAGGTACTTTGATTCCCAGGTTTTTGTATTTCTCCCCGTAATTTTTTTTTTTTTTTTTGAGACAGAGCCTCAAGCTGTCACCCCAGGTAGAATGCTGTTACATCATAGCTCACAGCAACCTCCAACTCCTGGGCTCAAGCGATTCTCCTGCCTCCCAAGTAGCTGGGACTAAAGGCGCCTGCCACAATGCCCGGCTACATTTTGGTTGCAGCCATCATTGTTGTTTGGCAGGCCAGAGCTGGATTTGAACCTGTCAGCTCAGGTGTATGTGGCTGGTGCCTTAGCCTCCTGAACCACAGGCAGCCGAGCTGTGTGGACCTCATATTGAGAGCTCCTGTTGTATATGGCAAAAGAGCCTCGAACAGAACCCTGAGAAATGCCAATTTAAGGCCTGAGTAGAGGAGATAGACATTAAAAAATTATCTGATTGTAGTTATGCTAACAGCTACAAAAGGGAAGTCTAGGGAGCTTTCAGGAATACATAAAGGAGACTCGGCGTCCATAGCTCAGTGGTTAGGGTGCCAGCCGCTTACACCAGGACTGGCAGGTTTGAACCTGACCTGGGCCTACTAAAGAACAATGACAATTATAACAACAACAAAATTAGCTGGGCATTGTGGTGGGCTCCTCTAGTCCTAGCTACTTGGGAGGCTGAGGCAAGAGAATGGCTACCTTAAGCCCAAGAGTTTGAGGTTGCTGTGAGCTGTGATGCTACAGCACTCTACTGAGGGTGACAAAGTGAAATTTTGTCTCAAAAAAAAAAAAAAATTATAAAAGCGATCTAGAACAGTGGTTCACACCTGTTTGAGACCAACTGGAGCAAGAGCAAGACCCTGTCTCTAAAACTAGCTGCGCGTTGTGACAGGTGTCTGTAGTCCCAGCTGCTTGCAAGTGTGAGGCAAGAGGATTGCCTGAGTCCAAGAATTTGAGGTTGCTGTAAACTAGTGCCACAGGACTCTACCAAGGGTGACAAAGTGAGACTCTGTCTACAAATAAATAAAGAAATACATAAATAAAAGCAATATATCTAGTGTGAATAATGTGAGAAATAATAAAATTAATAAGCAGAATAAGTTTTGATTTCTAATTTTTTATAAATAGCATCTAGTACTGGTTCTACCACTAAGTAGCTGTGCAATCTTTTTCTTTTCTTTTTAATTTTATTTCTTCACTTTTAAAAGAAGCCATGCAGTCTTTGATGCCAAGCTGAACCTATCTGAATTTTCATTTCCTTGTCTTAAAAGCAAAGGGACTTGATAAACATTAAGATCATTTTTCTGCTTTAAAAAAAAAGAAAAAGAAAATGCTGTACAGAGTGTTTACTTGCCAAAACTGCAGGTCATGTTAATGCTTTTGGTCTTAATGACATCACTGGATTTCTGACTTTGGCTGAAAAGTCACTCTTCCAGCCTTGGCAGGCCTTGCAATTAACAAAAAGGAATATGGCTTCTGACTAATGGTATTCTTTCCATACCCTGCTTTCTTATCTCCCTTTTTGAGCATTAATTCGTTTTTCTTTAGCTGTTAGGTAAAATATCTGAAATGTTTTGAGTGTAGACTCAATTTGTAAGTGAAGAAATCTGTATAAGATTTGCATACTTGTGATCCTGTTTTATGTATATTAAAATTCGAAGATAGCTTTCTCATTAACAATGAATTCTTTTTGTGATGTATTTAAGTAGGTCTTGTGTGTTTTAAATGTGTATTAAAGAATGTGTTTTAAATGTGTATTAAAGAATATTTTAGATTCCTCGCTAAAAGAAGCTTCTGATAGGACATTTAAAGTAAAGACTGTTGGGAAGCTAAGGTGGGAGGATTGCTTGAGGCCAGGAGTGTGAGGCTAGCCTGGGCAACATAGAAGTCCTTGTGTCTTTAAAAAAAAAAAAAAAAAAAAAAGCTGGGTGTGGTGTTGAACACCTGTGGTTCTGGCTGTAGGGGAGGAGGATGGGCTTGAGCCCAGGAGTTTGAGGTTACAGTGAATTAGGATTGAGCCACTGAACTGCATCCTGAATAACAGTAAGATCCTGTCTCTCAAAGTGGGGGGAGGGCAGGAGGCAGTAAAGGCTTTTAAATTCTGGTTCTTAACATGTCTGTATTTAAAAAAAACTTAGAAAAAAGTCATGAAATAAAAATATTTCAACAGTAATTATCCAGAAGTATCTTAAATATACATCAAATTGATAAAATACAGTTACTGGATGACAGAGTATTTTTTTAAATCTTCATTTTAGTAATCTTTCGTGTAATAAAAATATTGGGGAAAAATTACATGTTGAATTTGTATGTGTATCTTAGCAAAGAAAAACAGTTAATCTTCCTGAAATAGTGCTTTAGCCATCATCCCTATTTGTTAAATATTTTCCTTTGGTTTCTTATTTGCTTACAATATAAAATCCAAATTATCTCAGACTGGTTGTCTGCTCTGGCCCAGCCTGCCTTTTCTGCCTCTTTCATTTCCTACTACTCTTTTATTAGCCTAAGTCACTTACACATCCAGTTCTGAGTTTGGGTTCAGAATCCCTTAGACTAGTGGTTCTCAACCTATGGGTTGCAACCCCTTTGTAACAATGAAAATTACATCGCGGCATACGCGGCATTAGGAAGGTTCTACAGTAGCCACTACCACATAAAGATACCGAACACTTGAAATGTGGCTAGTCTGAATTAAGCTGTGCTATAAAGTGTAAATTACACACTTGATTTGAAGATAACATAAAACATGTAGGTTCAGCACCCTTAGCTCAGTGAGTAGGGTGCCAGCCATAAATACTGAGGCTGGCGGGTTTGAGCCTGGCCCAGGCCTGCTAAACGACCTGCTAAAGCAACCAAAAAAATAGCCAGGCATTGTGGCAGCTGTAGTCCCAGCTACTTGGGAGGCTGAGGCAAGAGAATTGCTTAAGCCCGGGAGTTTGAGTTTGCTGTGAGCTGTGACGTCACTATACTCTGTGGAGGGTGACACAGTGAGACTCTGTCTCAAAAACACACACAAAAAAACCATGTAAAATATCTCATACTTTAAAAATATTGATTGTGGCTTGGTGCCTGTGGCTCAATAGGGTAAGGCGCCAGCCACTTACACCTCAGCTGGCGGGTTCGAATCCAGCCTGGGCCTGCCAAACAACAATGACGGCTGCAACCAAAAAATGGCCAGGCGTTGTGGTGAGCGCCTGTAGTCTCAGCTACTTGGGAGGCAGAGGCAGGAGACTCGCTTGAGCCCAGGAATTGGAGGTTGCTGTGAGCTGTGATCCTACAGCACTCTACCCAGGGTGACAGCTTGAGTCTCTGTCTCAAAAAAATATATTGATTGCATATTAAAGTGATCTTTTTGGGACACATTGGATTAAAGAAATGTATTAAAACTAATTTCATGTGTCTCTTTTGACTTCTTTAATGTGGCAACTGGAAAATTTAAAATTACACATTATATTGTACAGTACTGCCTTTAACTTTTCTTAGTTCTTTGCCTATCAGAAAGCTTTAAAATATGGTGTAAATTCTTGTCTCTTCTTTCAAGCCTATGTCAGCGGACCAAGCCTTAAAGTTAGTTCTCCCGTGTTATCATTTAAATATAGTAATTTGGTATTTCTTGTACCATTTATTAATATATTAGATTTCTTTACCATAAACCTTCTCAGAGCTTTTAATGTGCTAATATGGTGAAACTCCAATATAGTTTCCATATTACCATAGAACCCTGTGTTTTTTCTGTTAACAAATGTTAACATGTGTAGAAATAAGTATAATTTTTCTTTTCTTTATTTTTTTTTTTAAGAGACAGTCTCACTTTATTGCCCTCCATAGAGTGCTCTTGGGTTAGGTGATTCTCTTGTCTTAGCCTTCTAAGTAGCTGGGACCTCAGGCGCCCACCACAACGCCCAGCTATTTTTTTATTGCAATTTGGGTTTGAATCCGTCACCCTCAGTATATGTGGCCGGCACCCTACTCACTGAGCCACAGGCACCGCCCAATTTTTCTTTTCTTTCTTTCTTTTTTTTTTTTTTTAAAGAGACAGTCTCACTTTGCTGCCCTGGGAGAGTGCTGTGGCATCATATTACAGCAACCTTCAGCTCTTGGGCTTAGGTGATTATCTTGCCTCAGCCTCCCAAATAACTGGGACTATTGGTGCCCACCACAATGCCCGGCTATTTTTGTTGTTGTAGTTTGGCCGGAGCTGGGTTCAAACCCGCCACCCTCGGTATATAGGGGCAGTGCCCTACTCACTGAGCCACAGACACCGCCCTGATAATTTTTATTTTCTATATGTATCCATTACTTTCTCTTTCCCCATTCTCCTCTCCTAAAATGGGGGTCATACTATATATAATCATTTTCTCTAAATTTCTGTTTTCACTGCATATTGAGAGGGACTGTTTTTATGTCAGCAGATTTCAGTTTTCTCATTGTTTTTAGTAGTTGATTATTCCATTTTAAAAATATATCAGTTTTATTTACCAGTATCCTTTTGATAAATACTTACATCGTTCCCAGTTTTTTCTTTCTTTCTTTCTTTTTTTTGTAGAGACAGAGTCTCACTTTATTGCCCTCGGTAGAGTGGGGTAGCATCACACAGCTCACAGCAACCTCCAACTCCTGGGCTTAGGCGATTCTGTTGTCTCAGCCTTCCAAGTAGCTGGGACTATAGGCCCCCGCCACAACACCCAGTTATTTTTCTGTTTTGCGGTTTGGCTGAGGCCGAGTTTGAACCCGCTACCTTCGGTATACGGGGCTGGCACCGTACTCCATGAGCCACAGGCACCACCCCCCAGTTTTTTATTTTATGTTTACAAACAATTCTGTATTGGTTGTGCATAAGCCATGAGACTATTTTTTTGTTTCTTTGAATTTTTATCTTTATATAAGTTTTAACAGACTCATCTTTGATGTGGTATCAGAGGTAGAAAGTGCTAAAACATCCTACCAATTCAGTTATTTTTTAATTTTTTTAGAGACAGAGTCTCACTTTATTGCCCTCGGTAGAATGCCATGGCGTCACAGCAACCTCCAATTCCTGGGCTTAGGTGATTCTCTCTTGTCTAACTCTTGGGCTCAAGAAATTCTCTTGCCTCAGCCTTCCAAGTAGCTAGGACTACAGACCCTATGAGACTTTTTATTTTATGGAATGAATTTTTCAAAATGCATTCACTGATGGCTCAGTGCCTGTTGCACAGTGGTTAGGGCGCCGGACAAATACACCGAGGCTGGTAGGTTTGAACCTGGTCTGGGCCTGCTAAACAACCATGATAATTGCAACAACAACAAAAATAGCTGGGCATTGTAGTGGGCATCTGTAGTTCCAGCTACTTGGGAGGCTGAGGCAAGAGAATTGCTTGAGCCCAAGAGTTTGAAATTGCTATGAGCTATGACGCTATGGCACTCTACCAAGGTCGACATAGTGAGACTTTGTCTCAAACAAAACAAAACAAAACAAAAAAGAAACGCATTCACTGCGAAAGAAGCTATGCAGATTTATTAAAGAGTGCCATGCAGAGTCTCTGTTAACAGTTCACATGCCAGCCAACAGTGAGCATATGTTCCCATCCTAATGTATATCGATCTGTTTAAATCTTTGCCAATGGAAAAATAGTTACTGTATAAAATTTGTTGTTGTAGTATTAGCAAACAAAATAATTCAAGTTACCTTATACCTCAGCTTGTCATACGCTCCATATTGCCAGGAGTACAAATGCCCTGTTTTGTACATAGTCAGTGTTCAGATATTTTAATCTAGTCAGAGCAAAGGAGTCTAGAACATACTACAGTGATACAAAAATAATTTTCATCTGAAGACATTTGAGAATAGGTTTTTTTTTTTTTTTCCTGAACTCCCTTGAAAGAACTCCCTGTGAGTTCAGTTGTTATAAAGTTCAAAGGTCATAAATCCCCTCTTTGGGAGTTTTTCCGAACAAGGATGATTGAGTCTTATCACAGAAGAGAATTTGGCTCCACACCTAAGCAGTCATTGTGACAAACTATCATTATCCTATCTGTGGCTAGTCTTCTTAGGACCCTTTAATCTTTCGGAATGTTGGGCGGCTCCTGTGGCTCAGCGAGTAGGGCGCCGGCCCCACATACTGAAGGTGGCGGGTTCAAGCCCGGCCTCGGCCGAACTGCAAAACAAAAAAAAATAGCCGGGCGCTGTGGCGGGCGCCTGTAGTCCCAGTTACTAGGGAGGCTGAGGCAAGAGAATCGCTTAAGCCCAGGAGCTGGAGGTTGC
>CAUYON010012608.1:0-23573 GCA_963573935.1 Arctocebus calabarensis
CTTAATATTTTGATGCAGTAATCATCTGTTTTCTTTTCTGAATGTATTTATCTTCGTTCATTCTTTACATGGTTTTTGTTTCTAGTCCTTATCTTAAACATTGTTATTGTTATTAAATTTTAAGCCTTTTAAATTCTGTGAAGGCAAAAAGCGGAAACCTAATTAACACATATATATGTAAAAATAAAAATAATAATAATAATTAAATATACAAATAATGTTGTTGTCTGTGGCTTTGTGGAAGAAAATTTTCCTTTGGGCTCATAATGCTTTTAGTTACTTAAGCTCTAGAGGGCTGAGGTTACTTTTGAGCGATTTTAATTAGCCTTAGTGTTTAGAGAATGTAGAAAGGGGGAAACCACAAGGAGAATGAGAGAAGGAAAAAGAAAAAGAACAGGGCGGTTTATAAAATTAAATTCACTTGAAACAAAAAAATAGAAAAATCTAGATGTTTGAATTGTATTGCAATCTATTGAGAAACTAACCAAATCTAGACAGACTAAAAAACAAGTTAATTTAAAGAGAACACAGGAAAGTCTTATTTTTCTGCTTTTTAAAATAATAAGTTACATTAAATGTTACTAGTTTGCCAATATTTCCAAAGAACTCAATTTACTTACCTTTATGTATTCAACATATCCATGAATTTATTCTAATTTTAAAATGGTAGAAATAATAGTTTGTTATAGGCTTTTGTTATTATTCAAGCAGATTAAAACATATTATATTGCATTAGGCCATTAAGTAAACAATGAACTGCTTACTTTAAAGGCAAATAAAACAGGTGGCAACCAGAGCGAGTGAACGTGCACTTTAGTGCACTGAGTGGTACCCAAGGAATGCTTCCAAAATGGTAGAATCATAATAGCTAATATTTACTAAGTGATTATAATAGCCAGGCACTGTCGAATGCTTTACAAGTATTAGTTTACGTTTTACAACTCTGTGCTGGGAGAACCATGCACATATTTATTCCTATTTTGCATATGTGGGAATTGAGGTCAGAGAGGATATGAAAGTTGCCCTAAGTCAAAGGGTCTAGAAAGGACAGATCCAGAACAGAAGCCATATCGTCTGGTCCCTGGGACCCTTCTCCATTGGGCACTCTCCCAGAGTGAGGCCTGAAGCAGAAGTCAGAAATGACATGAAGAGCAAATGAACAGAATTCAAACTTAAAGTTATTTCCTGCTACGCAAAGTTAGATAGTGTGCTAGTGCTTTCTAACTTTCTTACATTTGCCAAAAGAAATTATGAATATGCAGTGATTAGCACAAAAAGTTACATTTTTTAAAATAAAGAATAAGAAAGCCAATCTTCCATAATCCTAACAGAGTGATCCACGCAGGAGAAAAACATATTCTTAGGTTGTTCCAAAATGAAAATCTTAAATGAGACTAAAAAAAAAAAAAAAAAAAACACATGATGATGTGCTGACGAGGTTCAGAGCTTCAATTTCGCCCTATTGTAGATCATTTACTGAGGGAAGAGGATAATTGATTTATAAGCCTTATTGACAAAACAAGGCATTGTAGCTTTTCAGTTGACAACTTAATTCTTTGAGATAATCTGGTTCAACCCTGTCATTTATTTGTTTAGTCATTCATTCATTCATGACAGTCTTACTCTATTGCTGAGGCTGGACTGCAGTGGCATTGTTGTAGTTCACTACAGCCTCAAACTCCTGGGTTTAATCAATCCCCTTGCCTCAGCCTCCCGAACAGCAGAGACTACAGGTGGGCACCACCAAGCCAGCTACTTTTTCTATTTTTAGTACAGATGGGGTCTCACTGCTGATTAGGTTGTTCTTGAACTCCTGAGCTCAAGTGATAGTCCTGCCTCAGCCTCCCAGAGTGCTAAGATTACAGGTGTGAGCCACTGCACCTGGCCTGACTGTCATTTTTAAAGAAGAAGAACCCAAGACTCAAATATTAATATTAAGCAGAAAGCAGGAGTGATTAAAACCGAGGCCTTCTGCATCTCTGTGTTTGATATTTCCAGGCAGCTCACGTAAGTAAATAGAGCCACTGGACGCAGAATGGCTCTGCCTCTCATTCCCTATTTCCCCCTGGTTTGTACTCTGAATACTCTATTAGTTCCAAGAAAAAAAATGCAGAGAAAGCTCTGGAATGAAATTTTATTCTACACAAGAGGTGTCAGACAGTCACAAAATCTAGGGAGGGATTATCTCCTTCTGACAGGACAAGGATAATCTTTGCTGTTGTGGTTATGGGGTGGTCTGACATGACTAGTAACTCCCTGGGGCTATTTGATATTTCTTAAATAAGAAGGCTTTAGAATACCTTGCCTGGGATAGGTTGCCATGGAAACAGTGGAGTCAGCTTCAGTTGGTTAGTAAAAGATTTCATCAATTTGCTTACCTTCTAAAACATGGTTGGTGCAGATTCTCAAAACGGCAGCTCTTTCTCTAAAGTATTTAACACTGACCACTGACTCTGTTTCAGGAGGTCCCCTTGTAAATATTTCTCTGCAATCAAGGCTACTAAGCAGTTTGGGGAAAATACTGCAAGGGTTGCCACGCTGACGGTAGTCTCACCAAGGAGCTTGCAGTAACAATGCCCGTGTTAAAAAGCCAATAAAGCTAGCCGGGTGCTGTGGTGGGCACCTGTGGTCCCAGCTACTAGGGAGGCTGAAGCAAGAGAATCGCTTATGCCCAAGAGCTGGAGGTTGCTGTGAGCAGTGTGTCGCCACGGCACTCTACCCAGGGCGATAAAGTGAGACTCTGTCTCTACAAAAAAAAAAAAAATAATAATAAGAAAGGGCAATTGGTGGGATCACACCTACGGTGCATCTTAGCAGGGTACTGGTGAAACTTATTAAAGGTAGAATATCGATGTCTTCATATAGTGATTAAGAAAATGCCATGAAGGCTATCTCTAACAGTATGATCAAAATATTTCTGTTTGTATATGAAATAAGCACATTGTGCCCCATGATTGCACCAATGTACACAATTATGATTTAATAAAATTATTTAAAAAAAAAGAAAGGGAATATTGATATTGGATCACCCAGAAGTACTGAAATCTTCCTGATGAGAAGAGAGAGAAGTTTTAACCTTGAAGATCTAAAATACATTCCCAAGTGATTTCTAAAATTCAGATTTTTAATTTTAAAAGTCTGCTTGAATTTTACATTAAGTTCATTATTGGCTTGTTTTAAAATACTGTAATACCAACGTTTTAAATTACTTTTTTGGTGAAAGTACTTAACTTTTTACCCCAGAAACTTTTAAGTAAAATCCATATTCCAGGACAATGTCTCAATATTGCACTATTACTTATAATTCTGAAAGAATTGGAGGAGGCAAGTTACCTAAAAATAGGGAATAGACTAAATAAATTAGTACATTTGCTTCTTGGAATACATGCAGCCATTAAAGATCATGTTCTTGAAGAATGTTTAAGATATATATAGTACATATATATGATATATATACAAACACTTCACATTTCACCCTGTACAGCTATCCTTAAAGAGATGTAGCTACTCCAAAAACAGAGCCAAAGTCCTTGGCAAAGACTGTTTTTAATGTAAGCTGTTGATCTTCTTTAGTATCAGTATGTAGAGAGAATAAGCATCCTAAATTGCAATAAGAGGACCTGCACAGGTGTGACAGTGGCATTACCATCCCTAAAAACAGCCTGTCACTGACACTTTTGAAGACTTTAAAACTTTATCTCCTTCCTTGCTCTGAAAGATCAACCAACTAGTAACTCAATAAACTCTTGCCTCAAAGAGTTGAGGAAATATTAAGTCATGAAACATTATAAAATGAAAAGAAATGTTACAGTTTGTATAGTAAGATCTCGATTTTATTTTAAAAAAACAAACCAAAACAAAAAATACATACCCAGATACAAAAATACATGCACATGAAAAGAAAAGCCTGAAAAGAAATGTGGGTATATTGCCGAATGTCCCCCTCTTCTCAATGTAGACACCATCTCTGTTGTTGGGGACTTGTAGTGTGGATGGGAGGACCAGAAAAACACATAGGAGGTTTTCAATCCCCTGGGGAGGGGTTGAACAGAGGGCAGGAAGACTGGAATGTGGTGGCTAAGCACACTACGTTCAGGCTGGGTGCCGTGGCTCTCGCCTGTAATCCTAGCACTCTGGGAGACCAAGATGAGTGGATCTCCCTAGCTCAGGAGTTCAAGACCAGCCTGACCAAAAATGGGACCCTGCCTCTACTAAAAATAGAAATACTAGCCGGGCATTGTGGCAGGTGCCTGTAGTTCCAGCTACTTGGGAGGCTGAGGCAGGGGGATCTCTTCAGCCCGAGAGTTTGAGGTTGCTATGAACTGTGATGCCACGGCACTCTACCCAGGGTGACAGAGTGAGACTCTGTCTCAAAAAAAAAAGCACACTACATTCAGTGCCTATTAGGCCTGGATTCAAATCCAGATACTGTGATTTCCCAGGTGAAATTTCGTCTATAAAACAGGGTTCACTATGCCCACCCTGCAGTGTTATCTGAGTGAGCATAAACATTGGTATAAAATGCTTAGCAGAGTGGCTAGCATACAGCAAGAACTCAGGAAGGGGGAACCTTTAGAAAGTTAATGTTATTAAGGTAAAATTTGCACACAATAAAATGTACTCCAATGAGCTCCAATGAGCTCCACAAACTATGTAACCATAGCTGACTCTATCATCACCACAGATTATATTTGACTTTTCTATAGTTTCATATAAAGGGATAATAACTATGTGCTTCTTTCATGTGCCCTAATGTTTTTGAGATTCACCTGTGTTGTTGCATTTATCATCAGCTTTATTCCTAATACCTCAAACCTGGCAGCATGTCAGATGTCCCTCAGCAGTTGAGAGCTGCGTAGTCAACAATTAACTAAGGCAGGGCATGGTGGCTCATGCCTGTAATCCTAGAACTTTGGGAGGCCAAGGCAGAAGGATCACATGAAGCCAGAAATCTGAGACCAGCCTGAGAACAAGTGAGACCCTATCTCTACAAAAAATTTTAAAAATTAGTTAGGTGCAGTGTGGTGATTGGTGTCTATTGTCAAAATTCACAACTACTTTGGGGGGGAAGGGCTGAGGCAGGAGAATCACTTGAGCCTAGTGGTTTGAGATTGTAGTGAGCTATGATGATGCTACCACACTCTAGCTCAGGGGACAAAATGAAACCCTCTCCAAAAAAAAAATTTAAAAAAGATGTTTGGTCTTTGTCTTCCACTACTGGCAGATGATCTTTAGTCTCCTGAAACGTACTGTGTTGGAAGTGTCATTGTTTGCCCCAGGACCTTTGGAACAAACCATATTGGTTCTGACCTCTGTTCGGGGGCATCTAGAGAGTAAAAGTCAGCCATGTGAGTAATATGTGAGCCTCCAAAATACTCTGGACACCGAAACTCAGGCGGGCTTCCTGGGTTGACAGTATTCTGCATCCTGCCACATATTGATTCTGGGAAAATAACACATCCTTAAGGACATGAAAGCTTCATATTTGAAACTCTCCCAGATTCTATACTATGTGTTAGAAACTTGGGTTCTGATTTGTACTTTTTTGCCATAATAAAAATGTAATCGTAAGCATAGTGCCTTCCTGAGTTCTATGAGTTGCTCTAGAAAATTACCAAGCCTAAGGGTGGTTGTGTAGACCTCTAAATCTGGAGCTCACTGATCTGAAGTGAGGGTGGCCCTGTAGACCCCCAAATTTGTGGCTGGCATCTTGAGTATTATGGGAACTATTGCAGTTTGACAAACTCATTGCAAATGCATAAAAATTTTTTGTTATATACAGTGGCATATTACTTAGAGGTGACAAAAAAAGGGACCAAGGTCCTGATGCTTAGGCAACATTTGACACATAGGTGAATCTCAAAAGCATTATGCTGAGGGAGTATGATTTTTAAGGCAGCAATTTGGCAACACAGGACTAGGGACTCCATGGGCTTATCGCGTAGGAAATGTTTTGTTTCTGATATAGGATTCCCTCACTGAGGGCTGGACAGGGGTTTCCCCCATTCTCCAGGCCCAAGAGAGCTCAGAAATCAGATCCCCATTTCCAGGCACAAACAGGCTGCCTTTTCCAGGCCACATCCTCTGGACTCTAGTAAGGTCATGAGCAAAGCTGCCTGAAACATTCTGGGTAGTTCCACCTTGAGTAGGGAGCACACGCCCTGTTCCCTTCCCTGAGATAACCTTGCCCTAGTGGAGGAGGGACCGTATTCATTTGTTATGCACTCATTAACTTTGAAAAGATATTTTTCCACCTGCCAAGTCCTGGCCGAAAATGTAATATATAACCGCACAAAAGTGTCCAAGAGAGAGACTTCCAACTTAGGTCTTCCCTTTTGCCAGAAGCCCTCTGTATTCCTTTGCTTTTGAACCCTCTGTATTCCTCTCTGTCTAATAAAAATCCTATCTTACCAACTGATCTGTGGTCTATGGGTTCATTCTTCAAATTCCTGAGACCAAAGACCTACTGAGGAAGAATTTCCGGTATTATTGCGGGAAGACGAGGCCCAACGGAGAGAAAGAGCACCCAAACACCACATTTATAAGAGGAAGGGCTTTATTCACCAGCCAGGAGCTTACAGCAGAGAAGAATTCCAAATGGCCGCACTCCCCTACTGACTTGGTCTTTCTCTTTTTATTGATAGTCAAAAAATTCCACCCCACAGGTACCCTTCTCATTGACCAGTTTGAATCAAGTGGGAGATGCTCGTCCAGCCCCTATAGAACTATAGTATTTCATAGAACTTGGAAATTTCCAAGTTCCAGGAAGTTAAGTTTACAAATTCCCAAGGGCTAAGTTACCATGGAGAGGACCCTGCAGGTGTGTCCTTGTGGTCTCCTTGAGAAGACCTGTTCTCCCAGACCTGACCCTTCTCGGGGATCCTCTCTCAGTATCACTTACACAGGAAAGAGCCGAGGCCTGCAAATGAGAAGAGTGTGAGAGGAAGTGAAATTTGGGCCTGGAGGAGTGAGGTATGGGGTGGTGGAGAGGTCTCCATTCTCTTAGGCAGACAGAAATTCTCTTAGGAAAATAAGCCTAGGAGGAGCATAGGTATGAAGGGGTGTAGAAGACAAGGCTGGATGGGTGGTGGGCTGGGAGCTAACAGGAATTTGGATTCACGCAGTAAAGCTTGTGGGAGCCCCTGATTTTTCAGAGTTGAAGGGGAGATGCCACATGATGAAAACAGATTTAAAAGAATCTTTTCATATATCATTCCACTGAATTGAAAAAATGGGAGACAGAAATTTCCTTCCTCTCCAATATAGAATAATTGGGGGCTGGTTAGGACAAAAAAGTATATATGCTCCAGATACAGCAGTCAGGAACTAATATAAATTTCAATATTCAATAAAGTCCTTTTCAAGCTTTTCAGGACAGTGACATGACAGTCAAAAATATATTTTATATCAATACTCAACACACACATACACACAAAGGAAACAAAAGTTTCATGAAGAATTGTTTCCACTTATTATATGCAATGCACTCTGAAATTTTCTATTTTATTCTATTTTTTCTGTTCTGTTATTATGTTCTATTTTCTCATATTTCTTTTTCAAACAATACTGTTCTTGGACTACTCAATTGATTTCCTGTCTTCATATAGCCTCCTCTTTGGGAGATTGGGAGCACTGACGTTTCTGCAGAGCCGGGGCTAACGTTGAAGAAAGCCTGGGATTGGGGGAGAGACAGGTGTGGGGACTGACTCTGCCCTCAGGTTACATGGCCTCAGGCTCATCTCATCACTTCAGAGAGTCTGGCAGAGACTAAATGTTTGTGTCCACGCCCAAATTCATATGTTAAAACCTAATCCCCAGTGTGAAGCTGTTTGGAGGTGAGGCTTTAGGAAAGTCCTTACTTCCAAGGTCCTCAGGAAGGAGTCCTCATGAATGGAATTAGTGAATTTATAAAAGACATCCCAAGGCCAGGTGAGGTGGCTCATGCCTGTAATCACAGCACTTGGAAGGCTGAGGTGGGTGGATTGCCTTAGCTCTCAGGTTGGAGACCAGCCTGAGCCAGAGTGTGACCTGGTCTCTAAAAACTGCTGGGCGTTGGTGGCGAACGCCTGTAGTCTCAGCTACTTAGGAGGCTGAGGCAAGAGAATTGCTTAAGCCCAGGAGTTTGAGGTTTCTGTGAGCTATGACTCAATGGCACTCTACCGAGGGCAACAAAGTAAGACTGTCTAAAAACAAACAAACAAACAAACAAAAAACAGACATCCCAGAGAGATCCCTCCCCTGCCTTCCTCCATGTGCAGAGGTGCTGTCTGTGAGCCTGGAAGCCACCCTCACTAGACACCACACCTGCTGGCACCTTGATCTTGGGTTTCCCAGCCTTCCCAAACATAAGTAATAAATGTCTGTTGTTTCTGAGCCACCCAGTCTGGTATTTGTTATGGCAGCCTGCAAGGACTATGACCGTCCCTTTGCCCATGCCTCAGAGAGGTGACAGCTCTGTCTAGACTAGTAGTGGCTAGGCACGTCTGTAAGCAGGATCATGTATCTAATGCATCTGGAGAACAGCTGTGTGCTGTTTCAGGGAAAGATACCATATTCCTCTTTCTGCGCCTCTCCCTGCCCCCTCTCCACAGAGGTCTGGCACCCACTTCAAGTGATGCTGACCACGGAGTGGGCAAGTGGATGTCACAGCATAAATGATTTTAAAGGTTTTGAGCATCCACACAGAGAACAACTCAATTTAATTCAAGTTGGGGGAGAGGGAGGAGGGAGGGACAAGAAGGGAAGGGTGAGAGGTGAGCTCTCACCTAATGGGCACAATGTCAGGGTAATGGCACACCTCCTGGACGAGGGGCACAACTACAACAGGGACCTTACCTAACAAACGCAGTGTGTACACTCACATTAATCTGAAAAAAAAAGAAAAGAAATAAAAAAGTTTTGAGCATCCATCCTGAGCCAAGTGGTGCTACATGTTTAGATACATGGTTCCTAAACCTCATAAACATATTCTTTGCTGGCAATTATTATCTTCATCTTATGGGTGAGGAAACAGAGGCTCAGAGAGGGAGGCTTACCTGATCAGTCTGTCTGTTCTTCAGCGCCCCATCTGTCTCACCTTTCCCACTCCCCCAACAGTAACCCTCCCCCCCCCCCCCGAGTCCTAACTCAGCATAACCTTGAGAAACCTGCTTTTGCTGTAAGTTCTCACGCAGGGCAGGTAGATTTGTCATAAAGATTTTATTTTTAATTGAGAAGAATGTACAATTGCACAGCCAATGTTGGGGACTCAGCCTTGTGACCCAGGAAAGAATCTCCACCGGCCCTGTCTCCGTGTGGACGGTAGGGCTGCAGGAAGCTGCGAGCCGGCAAGAGACTGGGGAGGAGGCAGCAGCTGGAGAGACGAGGGGCTTTATAAGTAATGCGGCCCCGGCTCTCCATGGAAATCACAGCGCTGTGACAGGCTGTGAGAGCAAAGAGCAGGGCAGGCCCCAGAGGACCTAAAAAGCATTGGTGGGGACAGAGGGTAAGGTGGGCGGTAAACTGGACATGAAGGGTAACGGTGATGCAGGTAAACAGGTGGACCCAGGAAGAGTCCTGAAGCCGGTGTGAGTGTGAGTGTGAGTGTGTGTGTGAGTGTGTGTGTGAGAGAGAGAGAGAACCATAACATCTGTGTGTATTTCAGCCCCCTTCTATTTTTGAGCCTAAGAAAACTGGTCCTCGTCTTCTACAAAGAGGTTTTTCACATGGGCCTCATATTCTCCCTGCTAATTTGTCTCTCTCATCCTTAAAAATTCTGATAAACTACTTTTCAGGAGTAGTTTAATTTTAGCATCAGGCAGCCCACTGGCCCAGCGTGGAAGAATGATTATACAGCCTGATCCCAAAGAAGGCAGCAGCAATGACTAACCAGATCTTATGGAGAGAGGAGCACCCCCTCTGCAGAGCCCGGGGCCCCCCGCCCGCCTTCAGATGTGCTGGAGAGCCTCTCTGCGGCGAGGCCTGTGAGTGGGGGCAGTACCTGGCATTGTCTTGGGTGAAGAGCTCTGTTGGAGGGATGGATGTTTTTCCTTCAGTGAGGCTAATCACCACTTTCACTAGCTTTACTCTGTGGCTGTTTCTGTGCTTCCTGCCTCCTCTGAAGTCCTCTTCTCTGCTGAAGCAGCTCCGTTAGACTTTCCTGGTCCCCCCGCTTCCAGCTGCTCCCACTCCACAGTGGCCCAGACTGATCACAGGAACTGCTATAGGACTTGTCAGGCCCTTTCACATCCATGCAGCATTTGTTGAGCCCAGCACTGAGCTAGATATCAGTGACCATTGAGGTCTGAGACGCTGTCCCTGTCTCCAGGAAACTTGCAGCCTGGTTGGCAATATAAAAATAACCACGAGGCAACGAGAGACATATACATCATAAGGTTTTTGAACGGGAGCAAGTCTGTCCCCAGATCAGTATATTCTGAGCACATTTGCTTCAAGGATACCCATTACCAAATATACGCACTGTCACCCCCAGCCCCAGCCACACCCCCACTTTTCTTATCCCAGCCCTTGGCAGCTAAGCTGTGTGACCACAAAGGGATGAAGACCTGTGGCCTGGGTGGGTTTTTCCACAAGCTTTCAATGTGACCTTGACAAATGGCATCATGTTAGTAAAGCTCACAAATAAACCAGTGGTTCTTGCCCAGTGGCCACAGCAGCCACATGAAGACATATCCTGGCCCAGAATCTGTCAGTTTGACTCAAACTGAGTCCAGCCACTTTCTTTGGATAATTTTGAAGGTAGAGTCGCCTTCCTTTGCTTGTTCGAATATTTACCTTATATTTTCCATACTCAGACTGGGGGAAGAGTTTTGCCACCTTGAGTGACATTGTCCTCTGTAGACCCTCCGGAGATGCAAATATCCTTCAAATCCCTGAGACGGAGTTTAAGCCGTCTCTCCTGGAATTCTCCCACTGGGAGAGGCATGGTATAAAGTTCAGCTTTTCCTTCACACCAGGAGCCAGCTGTCATAGAATTATGGAAAGCTATTTCACAGAACATGCTGCCCACTTTTAGCAACCTGCCTGAGCTACATGGATTCAGCCACAGTCCATTTATATAATGCTAAATGAGAGTTTCCCACATACAGAGAACTTTAGCATTCCCAGATAAATAGCTCTGCAAGAAGAAAATGCAAATTATGACTTAAAGTCGGCCTCTACTCTTGTGCAGTGCATACCAATGTGGCTTTACCCTTTAGCTAGGGCAATGCAGCTACTACTTCTTTTATGCAGATATATGCCTCGAATGAATTTGTTTCCCAAGATTGCTGGAAAAATAAATAGACTATTAGCTACTGCATTTCTTCTTTACAAACCCAGCAGGCACAACAGGGTCTTTAAGCACCAGGTCTATAAGTGACCATACCTTAGATTAGAGGATCATTTTGAGCAGGACCAAAAGGGTTAAAGCAAGTCCAGAGAAAGGATGTGGGCATTCAGGTGGCTGGAAGGTGCCAAGCGTGCCCCAGGGGCTTTTATAATCAAGATTTCTGTAATTAAGGTCTCATGCCAAGTAAAGAATCCACACAGATGACAAGGAAGTGTAAGAAATCAATCAAAATTTCAGAGAGTGAAATGTGGAAAGCATAAAGCACCACATACCAGAAAATAAGAAGAAAAATTACTCAAAGCAACTAGTCACTAATAAGGTGCAGTTTCAGGACAATATGAACTAAGGACGTCTGGAGGGACACTGGAGGTCTGTGGTCCCACAGGGGCAGATGGATTTCCCCAGTGCTCAGAAACCCAGCCTGCCCCACTGCACAGGGTGGGGTGAGGCCCTGTGGGAGGCGAAAGGGAATGACATAGAATGAAAGGAGCCGCGGGTTGTAAATACTCGCATAACAGTCTGTTGAATTCAAAAACGTCTTCCTCAGTCTTAAAAAAAAAGGAGGGGAGGGATAGAGCAGAGAGACAGGAAAAAGAAGAGTGTGGATCAAGGAATGGAGAGAAAAATGGGACAAAGGGAGAGAAACGCCAAGGAGAAAGTGAAGGAAGAATAAAAATTACAGTCTGTGAGCCAGTATTAAAATAAATACTTGGTGTGTGTGTTTGTGTGTGTTTCTGTTTCAAGGATGATGGAATAGATTTACTTTCCTCTTTTCTTCCTCCTAAGACGAGTTGAAATTCTGGATAGTTTATATAAAACAAACCTAATTATATATATAATGTAAACTAGCCAGGAACGGCAGACCGTGAAGAAGGAGCCACTGATAAGATTTTTGTTTTTTATTTTGTTTCTTTGGTTTGTTGGTGCATATTTCCAAGATCTGAAGCCAAAAAAGCAAAAAACAAGTGTGTGTGTGGGGGGGAAACTCAACAATGGCCTGCTTTCTCTATCTGAAGGAGGAGGAAGAGACAGAGACAGCCTAGTGAGCCAGAAGACGTTTAACCTTTGTACTGCAAACACTTCGGAAACAACTCACCCATCTGGTGTGGGTAATAGACTGCCACCCCCATGGGATTGCACTGAGGAGCTTCAATACCTTTGCCAGTGCAGTGTCAAGAAAAGGCCAGGTAGAGAGCCAGGACCTGCATCTATGATAGCTGATAGCAAACACTCCCATTGTGGCATAAGTGGAATCACTTGGAAATCTGGAGTTCCAAACTGCACGCAGCACTAATGAGGAACCCTCCCTTTCCTTTGGGCGTCAGAAATGTGGATTGGAGAACCTTGACTTCTACCTACTTGGCAGGAGCAAGGCAGTGTCCTCACTTTCCCCTTTCAGAGTAGTGACACAGAAAGCCAACTTAAGCGGAAGGTTTAAAGATTCAGTCTCATAACATAATATAGAAGTATCCAGGGTTCAACAAAAAAATCACTTGTTGCACCAAAAACCATGAAGATCTCAAACTGAATGAAAAAGGACAATCAACAGATGCCACCACCAAGATGACAGAGATGTTATGATTCTCTGATGAAAATTTTAAAGTGGTCATGATGAAGCACTTGAGTCAACAATTAGAAACACACTGGAAACAAATGAAGAAATAGAAAACCTCAGCAAAGAAGGAGAAGATGTAAAGGAGGCCAAATGGAAATTTTAGAAATAAAACATACCATTATGAAAATAAAAAACTCAGTAGATGATTTAGCAAAATTGAGGGGACAGAGGAAAAAGTCAGTGAATTCAAAGATAAAAATTAGAAACTATATAATCTGAACACAGACAGAAAATAGACTGAAAAAAAAAAAAGAAAAGAACAGAGTCTCAGAAACTGAAGTTCACTTCATTGGAGTAGCAGAAGAAGAGACAAAGGGTGAGGCTGGAAACAGAGTACAAACATGACTGAAAACTTCCAAAAGTTGGCAAGTAAACCAATGTAAACCAATAGAGTCAAGAAGCTGAAGAAACTCCAAACAAAATAAAACCACAGAAATCAACACCCAGAAAGATTATAAGTAAATTTCAAAAAACTGAAGACAAAAATTCCTGAAAGCAGACAGTAGAAACAACCACTTTACCTATCCGGGAAAAATAATTCAAATAACAGCAGATTCCTCATCAAAAATTAAGGAAGCCAGAAGAAAGTACGATAATATTTTTCAAGTGCTAAAAAGACTAGAATTGTCAGCCCAGAATCCTATACTGAGCAAAAATATCCCTTAGGACTGAAAAGGAAATCAAGACATTCTCAGAGGAAGAAAAACTAGAATTTGTCATAGACAGATCTATCCTAAAAGAACAAGTGAATTTTTTTTTTTTTTGAGACAGAGTTTTCCTATGTCACCTTCAGTAGAATGCCATGGCATCACAGCTCACAGCAACCTCTTACTCTTGGGCTTATGCAATTCTCTTGCCTCAGCCTCCTGAGTAGTTGGGACTATAGGTGCCCACCACAATGCCTGGATATTTTTTTGTCTTTTTTTTTTGGTCATAGTTGTCGTTGTTTGGCAGGCCAGAGTGTGATCAAACCTGCCAGTATATGTGGCTATTGACGTAGCCTCTGAGCTACAGGCGCTGAGCCAGTAAATTTTTTTTTTTTGTAAATTGTTTTTTTCTAAACATACAAGGAATAATAAAAGAAACCCTGGAGCATCTGGAAGAAAGAAAAAATATGAGTCAACATTATAGATTTTCTTACTTTCCTTTTCTTATTGAGTTACTAAAATTATTTTTGCATTACAAAAGCTATCCATATAATAAAAACATTTGTAACCCCTTAATATTTTGAAATAAAAATAGATAAATAAAATTATGCTTGATTGTTGAAGCAAAATTACAGCATTGCTCACTGTGGTTCTGTGTATATAGAGGAGATGGTTAAGGACAATTATAAATGAGGGAGGGAGAAGGGACACAAAGGGAAGTAAGATTTCTATATGCTGTTTAAACTGATAGAATGAAGGTACCAGTGTACTGATAAGTTATGAATATATCATAAATACATAATACCCACAGTAATCACTGAACATTCTATAGATACACTGAAAACACTATGGATAAATCAAAATAGAAGTTTTTATAAATGTTTATGTAACCCACAGAAAGGCAGGAAAAAGAAAAAAGATATGAGAAACCGAGAGAACAAATACAACACAAAATGGCCAGGCGTTGTGGCAGGCGCCTGTAGTCCCAGCTACTTGGGAGGCAGAGGCAGGAGACTCGCTTGAGCCCAGGAATTGGAGGTAGCTATGAGCTGTGATGCCACAGCACTCTATCCAGGGTTACAGCTTGAGGCTCTGTCTAAAAAAAAAAAAAAAAAAATACAAATACAAATACAACACAAAAAATAAAAGGGCTGACTTAAGCTCTAAGATATCAATAAATACATTAGGTATAAAAGGTCTAAATGTACCAATTAAAAGACAGATTAGCACAGTGAATTAAAAAATACTGCCTATCACCCAACTTTATTTTTCTGTAAGAAACTCATGTCAAATGTAATGATATAGGCAAGTTGAAAACAAAAAGATGGAAAAAATATATATAATGAAAACATTAATCAAAAGGAAGCAGGAGTCGTTATATTAATTTCAGATAAAATAATCCTCAGAGCAAAGAAAATTACTGGAGACAAAGGGACTATAAAATGGTAATAGGGTAAGTCTACCAAGAACACAGCAGTCCTAAATGTGTATCCTCTACTCATCCAAACTGCAAATATAAGAAGCAGTAACTCAAAGAATTGGAAGGAAAAATAGATAGATCAACATTTGGTGCTGTCAACATCCCATTCTATCCACAATTGATAGAATGATTAGTCAGAAATCAACAAATTGGTAGGAAAACTCATAATACTATCAATCAACATGATTTAAGGGATATTGTAGAACAATCCAGCCTACAACACTATAATACACATTCTTTTCAACAATATATATCCTTTTCAACAGGGCCCATAAAATAAGCTTCAGCAAAGTTAAAAAGAAACTGAAATCATGCAGAGTGTGATCTCTGACCCCAACATAATCAAAGCAGAAAACAAGAACAGAAAGATAAGAGGGAAATCTCCAAATACTTAAAAACTAAATGTCAAACTTCTGAATAATCTGTGGGTCAAAGAAGAAATCACAAGGGAAATTAAAATACACTGAACTGAATGAAAATGAAGATACAAGAAAAAAATCATGGGACATATCTAAGGAGTGCTGTGAAGGAAATTTATAGCATTAAGTGTCTATGTTGGAAAAGAGGAAAAGTCTCAAATCAATAATTCAAGCCCCACTTCAAGAACCCAGGAAAAGAAAAGCAAAATAACCCCAAAACAAGCAAAAGGAAGGAAGTAATAAAAGTAAGAGCAGAAATCAATGAAACTGAAAACATGAAACCAATCAAGACTATGGTGGAATTGGGGGGATAGTCAGACAGAAAAGACGAGGGAAGCCAGAAATAGACCCACACAAACACGGTGACCAATTTTCAACAAAGGCACAAAAGGAAGGAATTCACCGGAGGAAAGACAGCTTTTCAACAAGTGATGCTGGAGCAATGGGGTATGCATAGGCAAAATAAATGAACCTCAACCTTAATATACCTTAGGTAAAAATTAATATAAAATGAATCATAGCCTTAAGTGAAAAATTTATAAAACATTTAGAAAAAACATAGGCGAATGTCTTTGGGTTCTAGGTCTAATCAAGAAGTTAGACTTGACATAAAAAGCATGAGTCATAAAGGAAAAAAATGATAAATTTGACTTCATCAAAAATTACAAAATTAGAAACTTTTGCTCTATGAAATATCCTGCTAAGATTATAGAAGGACAAGCAAAAAAGTGAGAGAAAATACAGTAGAACCTCCATTGTTGACCACTTCCCTACACTGACCACCTCCTTAAGTTGACCCAATTTTCATAGACCGGACATACACCACATGTATGTATCAGTACAGTAGGCCTACGTCCTTATGTTGACCACATCCATATGTTGACCAGTTTGTTACAGTCCCTTGGGTGCTCAGCTTACAGAGGTTGTACTGCATTTGTAAATCATCTATTCAACAAAAGACTAGAATCTAACATACATAGAGATAACTCAAAACTTAACATTAAAGAGCAAACAATCCAATGAGAACCTGAGTGTAGTAAGCAAAATAGTGACCCTGAAGGTATCCTGGTACTAATCTGTGGACCCTGGGATATTAGCTTTTATGGCAAAATAGATGTTGCAGATGCCATTCATTTAATGGTCCTGTTGGGAAGATCATCCTGGGTTATCCACGTGGGCCCTAAATAACACAAGTGTTCTACTGAGAGGAAACAATAGGGAGATTGGACATAGAAGGCAGAGGAGGTGTGATGATAAAAGGAGAGTAGTTCTAGAAAATGGGAAAGCAAGGAAATGGGCTTTCTAGAAGGAAATGGATTCTCCTTTAGAGCTCAGAGCTTCTACAGTAGTGAATTTTAACTAGTGAATCTTAGGTGCACTATAAAAATTTTTAAAGACCATTAATTAAATTATTTTGAAAGAAGTTCAAAGCACAGTAAGTATATTCTTTTTTTTTCTTTGATCAACATAATTTAAATATGTTGTGGAAGTTTAACTATAGGTTCAAGTGTGCTGTGAGATAAAAAAAAGTTGAAAGACACTGCTCTAGAGAAAGTATAACCCTGCTGACATCTTAGTGTTGAACCAGTGAAACTGTCTTGGGACTTCTGACATCTAGAACTATAAGAGAATTAAATAAGTGTTGTTGTAAGCCACTGAGTTTGCAGTCACCCATTACCACAGCAATAGGAAACCAAAGATTGGCAAAAAGACAGAGACATTTTACTGAAGAAGATGCACACACAGAAAGATGTTCATTACCATTAGTCATTAGGGAAATACAAAACGAGACCACAGTGAGACCCTGCCATCCCCCTGCGCAGCTAAGATAAAAAGTAGTTACAGCCTTAAATGTTGGTTAGAATGCAGAGAAACTGAATCACTCATATGTTGCTGGTGTGAATGTAATTGTACAGCTATTCTGGAAAACTATTTAGCAGTTTTTTTAAAAAGTAAACATGCAGCTAGCATATGATCCGGAAATTTCACCCTTGGGCATTTATCCAAAAGAAATGAAGACTTATATCCAAAAATTGGCAACAACCCAGTTTTGGTGTCTTTCAAAACAGTAGGTAAATGGTGAAGCACCCTGGTTCATCCATACCATGGAATACTATACTCAGCAATAAGAACAGACTTGATACATGAAACAAGCTGGATGGATGCCCAGAGAATTACCCTGAGTAGAAAAAGCTAATCCCTAAAGGTTGCATAGTCCATGATTGCATGATATCCTAAAATGACAATATTATAGACCTGGAGACCAGATTAGTGGTTGTCAGGAGCTGAACAGGAGAAGACACTGGTGATGGGAGGGAAATGGGTGAATCTAAATTGTGTACAAAGACAACTCAAGGGATGCTGGTGAAGATGAAATTGTTCTTTGTCTGGACTGCATCAATGCCAGTATCTTGAAAGTGATATTGTACCATAATTTTGCAACATGCTACCATTGGGGGAAGTTGGGGGAAAGATGTATTGGAGAGAGAAATAATACTGTCTGTATTATTACTTACAATTGGATGTGAATATATCTTTATCTAAAAATAGAAAGTTAAGGGTCAGAGAGGTAAAAGTGTTTGAAAAGGCTAGAAATTATCAAAAATTTTAAAATTCTACTCATAATCAAAGAGGAATTAGTTGATGTCTTATTGTAAACAGCTAAATAGAAAATATGATTTTTATTTGCCCAACACAAGTACTTTATAAATATATTTTTAGAAAGATAATGGAGTGGTTGGATGGAAAAGAAACAACTATAATCTTGTCTGCAGGCAACATGGGGCAGAGGATGGCAGAAAAAGAAACAGTAAAAAAAAAAAGGAGGAGGAACGAGGAAGGAGAAGAGAAGAAAAGAAGGGGGGAAAGCAGAGATGGGAAAGAGGGCTAAGATAAAGAGAAGGGGAAGAAGTCAGGGGAGAAGAGAGTACAATGCTTTGGGCCACACTGACTACAGGCACACTTGTGTCTAAGAAGGACCTCTTGGAATGTGAGGTACGAGGTACTTGCAGACACCCTGGCTGTTCCCCTTCTTGGGTAGGTCTGCTCCCTCCATCCATGCCTGGGCTTGTCCTTTACCCCCAGTGGTGTCCAGGTACAGGAGGTATTCTTGCTCTCTAGGTCCACTCCACTCACCCATACTCAGACCCAGCACAAGGCTATTCATTGGACATTCAGAATGTGCTGGTGGAGTTTCCTGTTGTCTTAAGCCAGTGAGACTAGGCTTGTCCCAGAAAATTTTCAGATGAGGGAGGCAGAGGGAAGAAGGATTGCTTCCTAAGAGTCTCCCTGGAACAGGGGTGCTCTGCATACCTCCCTTCTCATTCCTTCCCAATGGGAATGGACACCAGTGGGCCAGACAGTGGGACAGGGGCTGGTTTTGGTGGACCTACCAGCTGGGCACTGAGGGTAGGAAGTAGGGGAGGGAAGCAACTGCCCTGGTTGTGGAATTGGAAGTGGCAACTTGCAAACAAGTCACCCAAAGCCAAATGTTTGTGTGCACCACCTATGCATTACTTTTGAGAGCTAGGCATTTGTCCCCTGGAAATGGGGCTGTGACCCTCCCCTTCCACATGACACACTAGGCAATGGACACTGTGACTCAGGAGGGAGATGAAAAACAGGATAAGGAGATGCTCATCTTTCTCTGCCTGGGTCACCTCAGGGGCATTACCTTGGCAGGGTGCAGTGGTGCCTGCTTGTAATCCCAGATAGGAGGCTGTGTGATTACAGGAGTTCAAGGTTGCAGTGAGCTATAATTGTGCCCCTGCACTCCAGCCTGGGCAACAGAACAAGACCCTGTTTCCCTTTAAAAAGAAAAATAATAAAAGCATGCCTCCTAGCAGCTGTGAATAAACTAAAGGATTTATAAGATCCCTGCTTTCGCAGGATTCTGATTCATTTCCACAGCTCTACATGGTAGAGAATAAGAGAAAATATGAGAATAATATCTCATCCTTTGCCCACCTGACACAATGAGATAACAAGAGTAATGGCTGCAGAAGTACCAGGTGTTGTCCCCTCTCGGTCCCATTGTGCTCTCTCCTCCTCTGGCCCTCCCTTCTAACCGACCAGCCATGTCTGGGACACAGGCCTCTGTCTCATGCCCTGCTCTCCTTCCCATTCTGCCTACCCTCTCAGTTGGAAGCTCACTGTCTGGGCTATCCTTTGGCTTCTGGGCTCTCAGCTGGACCCTGTGGTCAGCAAATGCATAGGGTGGGAGTGAAAACTGCACAACCTGGCTGTGAGGTTCTCTCCATGAGAAGGTGGGACTATGTATTACCAAAATGACCCTAGTTTTCTACTATTTAAAATTTTCTAACTATGAAAAAATTATGTGTTTCTCGCTATTGTAGAGCAAATAGAAATATGATTCATGCTTCTCAATTTATGTGGCCAATATCATAGATATTTGGTAATTCTATCATGTATATGGCAGGTCCATGTGTTTATTTCCTCTAGGAGATTGTTCAGTGTAAATAGATAGAAATTTCTTACACACAATAAATGCTATTTACTAAAAATCAAGAGCAACATTTTACTAAATGGGAAAATGCTGAAATCACTTCTATTAATCCAAGGACAAGATAGAGTGCCAGTTGTCACCACAGTGACACTATTGATCCACACAGCTTTGGAGGATTTAACTAAAACAATAAGGCAGAAAAATGAATTGACAGAATAGATGTTGAAAAAGAAGAAAAAAGATCTTTATTTACAGATAATTGAGAGTATACCTAGCCAATCTAATAGATTTTAGTAAAATAATATTAAAATTAGTAAGAGAATTCAGTAAGGTAGGTAGGTGGATAAATATGTAAATATAAAGCTTTGATCTATTACATCAATGAACATTTGGGAAGGGAAATGAAAAAAGTATTGCTATTTATAATAACAATAACTACTACAAATTTCCAAGTATATATTTAACAAGAAAAGGCCTGCTATTTATAGAAGTAAAATGATAACATTGTGTGGAAGAACACAAAAAATACCTCAATGAATGGAAATCTAAAAGCCATGTTTCTGTGTACAAAGACTTAACATAAAAAAAGTCAGTTGGTAAGATAGAGGCCTAGAAGCAGCCTGCACGTGCCACTCACATGGAGAGGTTCAAAAGTGGCAAGATGGGGAGGGTGGAGCAAGATGGTGGCCGAGTAACAGCAACTGGGCATGGTGAGAATGGGGAGACAGAACTTCAGGCATCTCTGGCAGGTGGGCTCTGCCCAGAAACTTCCCTTTGGGGACACAGGAGACAGCGTGAGGCTTCTGGACACCCTGAGGGAGGCAAAAGTGGCGGAGATTGGGCAAGTGGTTGCCTGTGTTCATTTGGTCTAATCCTGTCAGCAGCTGTGGGTTGGTCAACGGTGGGAATGCAGGATGGAAAGGCCTTGCCCATGAGCTGTTTGGGTTGCTTTTGGACTTGGCGCTCATTTGAACTGCCTTGGCAGAAGTTGGGCAGGAGTGTGGGGGTCTTTGAGTGTTGTCTGGGGCCCCAGACTGGGCCACCGAGCCAGACAGAGCTACCAGTGTTTGGTTGTGGGCTGTGTGGAGCCATTGTGGGAGAATTGCCCTGGTAAGCTCCACCATCAGGGTCACAGAACAAATATCGGGTGGGAGCGAGTAATCTAGTGACTGAGCAGCCTAAAGGCCGGGACTGAGATGCCTTGCAGCCTTAGCCTTCAGGGGCATAGGGTGAGACCAGTTTTGGCACACTGGGTAAGTGGATAGCCACTCAAGGAGTGATCCCAGCCACAAGTGCTTTCCTGGGAAAGCTTATGCTTAGCCCAAGTTAGCAATTTAAAGTGTTTTCTAAGCAGGCCAAGGAGGATTTAAGCTCTCCACCCTGAGGGATTTGAGAAATCATTAGCAACACAGGGTCATTCCCTACAAAGATCCAGTAACAACAGAGTGATTCTGCCAGGGTCTGATCTGGGAGAGACACTTCCCCAACTCTGAGGACGGTCATAGGCAACAGTGAAAAATAATCATGAGCCAGAATCAACAGAAAAACTCTGGCAATATGAATAATCAGAGTAGATCAACTTCCCCAAGGAACGACAAGGTAGATACAGCACAAGATCCCTTGCAAAAGCAAATGGCTGAGATGTCAGAAGTTGAATTCATAGTCTGGATAGCAACTAAGATCAGCGCAGTGGAGGAAAAAATAGAGTTAGAATTTCAAGCAGCAACCCAAAAGATGTCTCAAGAACTGAACGAATTCAAAGACAAAATGACCAAAGATTTTGACACATTGAGACAAGAAGTTGTAGCCCTCAAAGATCTGAGAAATACAGTAGAATCCCTCAGCAACAGAATGGAGCAAGCAGAAGAAAGGACTTCTGACATGGAAAACAAAGCTTTTGAACACTCCCAAACATCCAAAGAGGAAGAGAAATAGAAGGCAAAAACGGATCATTCTCTCAGGCAGCTCTGGGATAACTCAAAGAAAACCAATATTCTCCTTATAGGGATACCTGAAAATGATTAAATGGCATCACAAGGGACAGAGTCTCTTCTTTATGAGATTATGAAAGAGAACTTTCCAGACATGCCAAGAGATTCTGAAATTCAGATAGCAGTCAGTTTCAGAACCCCAGCATGACCCAAACCAAATAATACATCCTCCAGGCACATCATAATTAAGATCACGAAAGTTAATATAAAGGAGAAAATTCTGAAAGCAGCCAGATGTAAGAAATCCACTACCCACAAGGGGAAGAATATTAGAATGAGTGAAGATCTCTCAAAACTTTCAAGCTAGAAGAGAATGGTCATCGAATTTCAATCTCCTAAAACAAAAGAACTTTCAACCCTGGATCTTGTATCCAGCTAAACTGAGTTTCATTTACGATGGAGAAATTAAATACTTCAATAACATCCACCTACTGAAGAAATTTGCTATAACTAAGCCAGCTCTCCAGGATATTCTCAGACCTATCCTCCACAATGACCAGTGCAAACCTCCACCACAAAAGTAAACTCACCCAGAAACTATTTTTCAAATTTCATCTTCTACAGTGATGAAAGGACTAAAAATGCCCACTGGACTTTCTAAAGATTTATCATTACTTTCAATTAATGTGAATGGTTCAAATTGTCCTCTAAAGAGGCATAGCTTGGCTAACTGGATACAAAAACTCAGGCCAGATATCTGCTGCATACAAGAATCTCACCCTAGCTTAAAAGATAAATTTAGACTCAAGGTGAAGGGATGGTCATCTGTATTCCAGGCAAATGGAAAACAGAAAAAAGCAGGTGTCACAATCTTATTTGCAGATATAATAGGCTTTAAACCAACCAAAGTAAAGAAGGATAAAGATGGACATTTCATATTTATTAAAGGTACCACTCAATATGATGAGATTTCAATTATTAATATTTATGCGCCCAACCAGACTGCGCCTCAATTTATAAGAAAAACTCTAATAGACATGAGTAACGTGATTTCCTCTAGCTCCATAGTAGTTGGAGATTTTAATACTCCTTTAGCAGTGTTGGATAGATCCTCCAAAAAGAAGCTAAGTAAAGAAATTTTAGATTTAAACTTAACCATTCAAAAACTGGATTTAACAGACATCCACAGAACGTTTCATCCTAATAAAACTGAATACACGTTCTTCTCAGCACCCCATGGAACATACTCAAAAACTGATCACATCTTAGGTCACAAGTCTAATCTCAGCAAATTTAAAAGAATAGAAATTATTCCTTGCGTCTTCTCTGACCATCATGGAATAAAAGTTGAACTGAATAACGATAGGAATCTGCATACTCATACAAATACATGGAAGTTAAATAAACTTATGCTGAAGTATAGATGGGTCATAGACCAGATTAAGAAGGAAATTACCAAATTTTTGGAACAAAATGACAATGAAGACATGAATTATCATAACCTCTGGGGTACACAACGGCAGTCCCAAGAGGGAAATTTATAGCCCTGCAAGCCTTCCTCAAGAGAACAGAAAGAGAGGAAGTTAACAACTTAATGGGACATCTCAAGCAACTGGAGAAGGAAGAACATTCCAACCCCAAACCCAGCAGAAGAAAAGAAATAACCAAAATTAGAGCAGAATTAAAT
>CAUYON010012609.1:0-13413 GCA_963573935.1 Arctocebus calabarensis
GAAGTTGCCTGAAGCATCTGGGTGCTTCTTCTTGTGCTCCTCCCGACAAGTTTGCACAAAGAATGCATATGATGACATTTTGCCTCTCGGCTTCTTAGGATCTCCTTTGCCCATGTTTAGTTATTTTTCCTCAGCGAGGCACAGAGTCGCCCAGTGCCCGTCCGGCTCTCTCTTGCCCCTGCGCTGTCTCTGTGGAGCTCAATGTACTGCAGTGGCTGTGAGAGCGGGAGCCAGACGCAGCCTCCTCCCTCTCTCTGCTCTGTCGATTTTTTTTTCCTTTTATTTAGTGTATTTTGATAAATAAGACATCAGGCATTGAATGTCTTTGATATTTTAGATGGCTTTTGGAGTCCAACAGGAAATGTTACCAGATGAAAATAATAATGGTAAAAATAATGATACATATTGTTTAGAACAATCAGACTCTTCTGGGAAATATGTGAATTCTTTCACGTAAGAAGCTACTGTTGGAAAATAAAGGAAAATCTCACTCCATGTGGTTCTGTTGGCCTAGAATATAGATAGACAAAGCCGTTAATTCTAAGGTCTTGCTGGTCTGAACATCTCACATCTGTATTCTCCGTGGCATAGAGAGGATTCCGGTATCTGAGTATAAAGACTGGTTTGAGCAAATATGAAGAAATTCAACAGAAAATTATGGTTTATTCACAGTTTTAGAGCCAACAAGGACTTGAGACATCATCTGGCTTAGAGATTTCCAGACTTGAAAGCTCATCAGAATCATTGGAAAAGCTTTTCTTTTTTTTTTCTTTTTTTTTTTTTTTTAAGTTTTATTTTTATTTATTTATTTGAGACAGAGCCTCAAGCTGTCACCCTCACAGCAACCTCCAATTCCTGGGCTCAAGCGAGTCTCCTGCCTCTGACTCCCAAGTAGCTGGGACTATAGGCGCCCGCCACAACCCCCGGCCATTTTTGGTTGCAGCCGTTATTGTTGTTTGGCCGGCCCGGGCTGGATTCGAACCCGCCAGCTCAGCTGTACGTGGCTGGTGCCTTAGCCCGCTGAGCCACAGGCGCCGAGCCGGGAAAAGCTTTTCTAAAATACAGATTTCTGGCCCTCATCCCCTGAGATATTCTGGAAAGGAGTGAGTCTAGATAATTAGATTTATTGACACCTCCAAACAGTGTTAATGCCTACCAAGGTTGGGAAATCACTGATATGGTCAAGCCTCCCTGACTTCCAGGTGTATAAACTGAGGCACAGAAGGAGAAGTGACACTCAGCTCAGGGTTAGTAAAGCCAAGTCAGAACCCAGCGCTATGACATTAAGTCTTCAGTGAATCTGGGGGCACCACGGAGGAATAGATGGTATTTTTAGCTGTGTTTGATATTTTAAGTGACCTTTCATAGTTCTAGGATGCAGTGGAATAGTGAAAGAAAAAAATATCTAATTAAAACTTATAGGCCCAAAATATTACTCTGAGAACCCAGTGAGAGATAGGTTAATCCTTCATGAACCGTGAAGTGATGTACTGATATACATAGAGTAGGGTATATGCACGTGAATATTTTTAAAGAGTAAAACAAAAATACTTTAAATGAACTTTATGGTGCATTAAAATTATTCCAACTTTTTCTCATCTCAATTAGCCATAGTGTAGAAGTGAGCAGGCTTATCCATAAGTGCTTTGTTGTATCTGTGGTTTGTGTTGCTCTCTAAGAGCTGTGGATGAAACAGGAAGACCTGGGTTCAAGTGCTTCTACTTATTTGCTCTGTCAGCACTCTGAACCCCAGTTCTATCACAGGTTAAGTCAATGACTACAGACAAATACAAAAGGTTGTTTGGGCTTTCATATTTTGTGCTGCTTTCCTTTCTGTGGACTTGAGAATCTGTTTATCATCTTGATTTTTCCAGTTTTTTTTTTTTTTGTTTTTTTTTAGAGACAGAATCTTTAGCTGTAATACTGGGTAGAGTGCCATGGTGTCATAGGTCATAGAAACTTCCAACACTGTGCTCTAATTGATAAAGTTATTTCTCATGAGGTATGAGTCAACATACCACTTTCCACATATACTAAAATTGAATAATTAGGTAGATACATGGCTATGCTGGGAGCCAGGTTTCTCATGGTTGGAGTAGGAAGTTACAGATAAGGAAACTAATAATTCATTAGTAACGAATGTGAATTAGAGGGCAGTTAAACTCCACCTCTTCCTATGTTCCTTATCTCAGTGATGGGGTTTATCACCTATGTAGTTTTTCATCTCAAAAAACCAGACTTAGTATCTATTCCCTTTCTATTACATTTACCTATTCCTAATATCTATTGGTCATAAAAATCTCATAGGGTGTATCTTTGAAATATTTTTTCACATCAATTCTTATTTGTCATCCCCAAATGGATGTCTTTTATAGTGTAGCCTAACAGGTCCCAAATAACTGCTTTAGGCTTCTAAATAAAAATCCTGGGTACAATATCTTTTATATTTAGTATACCCTGAACAATGCAATAGTGATCTTACTAAATCAGAACTCCACATCTAACTTGTATTTCTAAAATTGTTCAATGTCTTAATCTTAGAAATAGCATGACATGAAATTTACTTCCAACTCGGGCTCCTATCTGACCTTCCAGCTTTTCCCACGGACATTTCCCCCCTTTCCTTATATCTTAAAGTCAAAACTACTTACAACTTATTAGTATTAGTGAACACGCCATGTTCTTTTATTACTTTGAGATGTTTAGATACAGCTGTTCAATAAATAGTGTGGGAAAACTGTATAGGCACATGTAAAAGACTAAAAGAGGGTGATCTGTTACCAGTCACAAAAATTAACTCACAATGGATAAAAAACTTACCCAAGGCAGGAAACTGTAGAAGTCCTAGAAGAAAATGTTAGAAAAACTCACTGATAATCAGCTTAGGCAAAGAATTCTTGAAGAAGACCCCAAAAGCAATCACAATATAACAATAAAATAAATAAATGAGACTAAATCAAATTTAAAAGTTTCTGCACAGTCAAGGATACAATCAAAAGAGCAAATAGACCACCCATAGAATGCAGAAAAATATTTGCATCCTATACATGTGATAAAGAACTGATAACCAGAATCTATAAAGAGCGCAAGCAAATCAGCAAGAAACAACCAATCAAGGTCTTTACCTAACAAATGCAATCAGTGTAACTTGGTTCTTTTACCCTCAATGAATCAATAAAAAAAGAGGATAAGAAGATAAAATAAAAATTAATGAAACTAAAAAACTAAAATTAAAAATAAAAGTCCTATTTAAAAGTGGGCAAAAGGCACATACAGAAACTTTTCAAATGAAGAAATACCAATAGCCAACAAATTCATGAAAAAAAATGCTTAGCATCTCTAATCATTAGGGAATGCAAATTAAAACCACAATGAGACATCACCTAAATCCAATGAAAATGGCTCATATTAGTAAGTCCCAAAACAACAGATGCTGGTGTGGATGTGGAGAGAAAGGAATTCTTGTGGGTGGGACTACAAACTAGTATAAACTCTATGGAAAACTGGATGAAGATACTTCAAAGAACTTAAAGTATACTTACCATTTGACACAGAAATCCCACTGCTGGTTGGATAGGTCATTACAAAAGTTTTGAAATACACAAAAATCAAGAAACATTAAAATCCACATGAATGGAAACAAATGAAGCCCTCACAGCAACACTTAAAAGCCAAACAAGTTGAAACTTGCATGGGTGAATCAGTAAGGATAGTTTTGACTGTGTTTCTTTGGAAGTGGACCATAACACAGTCTGTCTCAAAATCTTTGTGATTGTCTCCATATACCAAAGGTAAAAAGATCATTTTATAAAAAGGATACCTGTACATGAGTGTTTATAGTAGGAAAATTAACAAATGCAAAGATGTGGAAACAGCCCAAGTGCCTACCAATACATGAATGGATTAATAAAATGTGACATATGCATACTATGGAATATACACAGCCATAAAAGAAAAATGGTCATCTAGTGTCTTTTGTGACAACTTGGATGGAACCAGAGACCATTCTTCTAAGTAAAACTTCACAAGACTGGAGAAACAAACACATATACTCAATATCAGGTTGGAACCGATCAATCAACACTTAAATGCATATATGGAAGTAAACCTCAATGAAAGTCAAGCTAAGGGGAGAAGGAGATGGGGAGTAAATTCACACCTGTTGGGTATGATACACACTGTCTGGGTTGGGACACACTTATAACCTTGACGCCATTTGTGCAAAAATCAAATTATATAAACAAAAACACGTGTATCCCCTAATATTCTGAAATAAATAATAAATATAAATATTTTAAAAGAAATAGAATATTTTATACATAAGTGAGACTCAGTTCTTAAAATTTATTTCCCTAATGACATGAGGAGTCAAAGAAAAGGGAAATAAGAAACAGATTAAGAATAGATATCCTGTTACAATTTTCTCTAGCTTGGAAAAAATTACATAAGTAACACATACCCTTAACTAGATGGTAGCAAAAGAAAATGTTGTAATTGCACTCATAAAGCTGAACATCCCTGAATTGGATCTTAATAAACTCAGAAATATGTACTATATTAGAAATAAAAACAGGCCTAGAGTTTTAAGGGAAACAGGAAAAAAATGTACAAAGTCTTAAACTTAGAGCTCTTCTTAGAATATTGTTTTGTGGTCAAGATTCCTTTCTGTGTAGGGAGGCCCTTTAGGCTAAATGTCAAGAAAGCTGGGGTGAAGAATCAGGCAATTTGGAGAGAATTGATTTCTCTGGAGAGAATGTACAATTTCAGAAGTGTTGTGTAGGAAACAGATGTTTTTCTGAAGATATGGATGACAGGCTTTTCTTTTAACTTTAGAAATAGTTTAATTCAGTTCCTCCTTTGATAGCTAAGGAAATTGAGACCTTAAAATGTGAGATTTCTTGAGCAGCTTAGTCCTTCTGCTGCAAGTGAGATAGGGAACTCTTGTAATCTATTCTATTTTTCCACAGATAAAACTATTATTCAACATTGCATAAATTGGTAAAAGATCTTACATATTTATAGAGCTTTGTTTACAAAATTCTGGGTATATTATCACAGAATTCATACTGCTTCTGCCTCAGACATTTATTAAAACAATGCATAACCATATAATTTTATCTGAACCAGGACACTTTTGAAAATTAAAGGGGAAGCAATTCATAATTATTTAAGAATAATAGACATAAAACAAAAGTGTTCCAAGCACCCCAGAATATGTCGTCACTTGCTTTTTACCTAATTGACAAACTACCATGGACAAATTCCAGATTAGTTTACAATATGAAAATTTGTGGGTTATAATGGGCCAAGAAGCTGAGAGCTCAGAAATTCTCACCCAGAATGGGGGGATTAGATTAATTTTTGCCTTTGGATTTAGGACATGTGTGCATTCATGTTTGATAGTATTGTGTTCAGGCTCATTCATTCAGTAAGTTAAATATTGAGAACTATCTAGGCAGAAATAAAATCATAGAGGTATGAAGAAGTAAAATTATCCAGAAAAATTTATGCCATGTAGTAAGTTTGTGACAGTAATTTAGTAAAATTATCCAGAAAAATTTATGCCATGTAGTAAGTTTGTGACAGTAAATAGCCAAACAGTAAATTTAGTTTAGTCATAATGAACAAACAAACAAACAAAAAACTGTTATAGCAGAACCTCTGTAAAATGACCACCCAAGGGACTGTAACAAACTAATAAAACATGGAGATGGTCAACCTAAGGAGCTTCCATTGGGTCAATGTGGTGCATGTCCGAACTGTGCAAATTAGGTCAACTTAGGGAGGAGTTCAATGTGAGGAGGTGGTCAACATGGAGGTTCTACTGTGTTTTGTTTATGCTATCACTACACTGAAATGCTTCTTTCTGCACTTGGATCGCTCTTGGTGCTTGGACCCCATCCTACACAAATGTATCTCCTTTGCTACTGGCATACAATGTAGACTTAGACAACAACTGATTCTGGTCTGTTTAAGGACTAAGCTCAGCATTTTTCAATTAGGGACAATTTTGTTTTCTGTGAGACATTTGGTAATGTTTGCAGACATTTTTGTTTGTCACAAACGGGGGAAATTATGCTACTGGCATTCAGAGGGAGGAAAGCAGGGATGTGGTTTCACCTCCTACAATTAGCAGAAAGCCCCCAATTCTCAGCAAAGGATTATCCAGCTTGAAATATCAACAGTGCTAAGAATGAGAAACCCTGGATCAGATGAAGATGGTATTTTTGATTCTATGTAACACTTTAGTTGAATCTGTCCAAAGCAAAGCCTGAGACAAGGACTCAGGCACAGGAAGCAAGAGTTATTTGGGAGGCTGAGACAAGAGAATTGCCTAAGCCCAGGAGCTGGAGCTATCTGTGAGCCATGAAGCCATGGCACTCTACCAAGGGCGACAAAGTGAGACTCTGTCTCTTAAAAAAAAAAAAAACCCAAAAAACAAATTTAAAAAAAAAGAGTAAAGGGGCAGAAATGAGAAAAAGCCAAGATAACAGGGCATTACTGAGGTTGCCATGTGGGTCCAGATTTAATCAAGACCTTCTGAGAAGGCCTTTCTGAATTTTCCTCCCAAGAGGAAGGGAAGAGAGGAGCGTCTACTCACTACCACCACCACCCCCCATTTGCTGCAGGATGCTTCTCAGGGCTTATATGCCCTCACACATGCAGAATGTTTGTAGGTGAGCTGAGTGGGCTATTGTGCACTCCGGAGAGTGATCCTGGGGAAGACACAAGAAAAGTGTGCCATGTGTTCAAGTGGGACCTGTCAGTGTGAATTGAGTCTGAGTTTGCATTGCATGAATCTGTGTATCACAGCTGCATCTCAAATCACAGGTGTGCTTTGAAACTTGACATGGGGCTTGGCGCCTGTGGCTCAATGGGCTAAGGCACCAACCATGTACACCTGAGCTGGCGGGTTCAAATCCAGCCCAGGCCTGCCAAACAACAATGTCGGCTGCAGCCAAAAAATGGCCAGGCATTGTGGCAGGCACCTGTAGTCCCAGCTACTTGGGAGGTGGAGGCAGGAGACTTGCTTGAACTCAGGAATTGGAGGTTGCCGTGAGCTGTGATGCCACGGCACTCTATCCAGGGTGACAGCTTGAGGCTCTGTCTCAAAAAAAAAAAAGAAAGAAAGAAACTTGACATGGAGCACCAGAGATGTTTGTTACAGTTGATTTAGGATAAGCACAAGTGTTTTCTGGACAATGTGCTTTCTTATATATATTGACTGTGTGTGTGCATATGTATACGTGTGTGTGTGTGTGTGTGTGTGTGTGTTAGTTCTCTTTTACCGTAAAGTTGATTTGGTAGACTTTTTTACAAACTGGATCCTGGCAAATCAGAAAATGGCAGCAGGATGGAGGCAAGATGGCCAACTGGAGCCAGCTTCCCACAAAGACTCCTGTCCAGAAGGAGTTAAAGGACAGAAGTTTAGCAAGTAAGTTAGTGGTCTGGAGCTGAGCCAAGAGAGAATGTTGAAGAATGCACATCAACAGTGCTGAAGCGAGCTGTGACCCCGAGGATACAAACAAAAGGTACAAAATCCATTGCCAAGCAGACAGGAGTCTCCTCCCCCATGAGAACGGCTCACAGTATACTTTCTACAAACAAATGAGCAGAGTTCAAATGTCCTCCCATTTAATCCCACAGGAGAGACCCTCTAAAAACCAGACCTCCTTCCCCTACTAGCGTGCCATGGCACTCTCCTGCCAGGCATAAAACTGTACATATTCTCTACTTGCAATTCTGAACTCCCAGCACTCCCCTCCACTCTCACTCCGCAGTCTGGAAGCCTGACTCCATGGAGTTCAGATTCTTGGGCATTTTCTCGAGGTGGACAGGGAATGGACTTTTGCAGGTCTGTGCTGATTCTGTAGCACAGGAATAAGAAGAAAACAGTGGACTGAAGGAACTGTAGGGGAAAGGGAAAGGCGGTGCCCTCCCCCCCACCAAGAGCAGCAGCAGCAGCAGTGGGAACAATGGGGCTCACACCCCTGGAGATATTTTGGAAGGATACGCTCTATCTCTCTGCTCAACTAGAGAAAGCTAGGCATCTTCTCTGGTGGCAGACACTGGCAGAATAGATCTGGGATGGTAACGCAGACCCTGTGAGCAAAGGGTATGCCTGAGGCGGTACCGGCCTGGGCAGAGCACAGTGGAACAGAGAATTGAAGATGAGAACACAGAGATGGCATACTCTCAGGCTGGGGCTAAGCCAGAGGACTGCTTTGGGTAGCCTAAGAAATACCTAGCCCTCAGGGGATAATAGCTGAGACAAAGGCAGGCAGGCTGAGGCTGAAACTCTGAGCTGAGTGTGGACAGCACCCACCCCAACTCAGACTGCAGGGAAAACAGAAATACCAGCTCTGGGCAAGGGAACAGGTCAGGACTGTGTCGCAGTTTCTGTGAACTCAAACAGTGCCTAGTCCACAGGGGAATATAGCCAGTACAGAATCACAAATTCTGTGCAAATATAAGTATCAGCAACATCAATTGGGGTGGGGCTGGAACTGAGTGAACTACCCCAGCTTCCATTAACCACACAAGGTTGTCAAGCCTCAGCTTCCCCTGTGGGATGGTGGCAGAGTGTGGAGGCCTTGCCGAGGAGATATAAGATCTCTCTGTGACTTGGGCAGGCTCAAACCCCTGAAGCATCTGCTCATTGGAGGGAACTGGGCCACAACCCTGCGGAGTTACCAGTGACTGAGTGTGACAGAGGTGCAAGGTGGGGAAGGAGGCATTAACCTTCCCAGACTAATTCATGTGCTGGGGGGGGCGGTCCTTCTGACTCCACCAAGTGCTGGAATGAGTCATACTCGAGCTGCCAGCAGACCCCTGCTATCTAGTTGCCAGAGACTTTTTGAACTCCCTCATTTGAGAACACATGATGTCTGTGTGTTCTGGGACATGATTCAGATCTCTCAGACTGGACCAATCACCCGAAGACTATCCAAAGTGGTACCCTGGGTAAATGATTGTGGGAAGGTTTGATTTTCCTTTTCCAGTTGTTGCCCATGGGAGGTGGGGTGACTTAATTGCTGGTATTTGCCCATGGGAGGTGGGGTGACTTAATTGCTGGTATTTCTTCACAGTTGAGACTTCAACTCAAAGTAACTAATTCATTAGGGTAGGACAGAGACCAGCTGAAAACAAGACAGAGCCCACCATACCAAATAAATCCCCAGTGTCTCAGGACATAGCACTGTACAAGTCCTTTTGCAAAACTCTAGGGGAAAAGGTACAGACACTAGTCACAGTTCTTGGGTAAAGGGCTGGTTAATCACTGCTTCAGGAGCCCCCCACAAAACCAACTTATCTGCTCATCAAGCGAAACTGTGTAAAATAATCATGGGGCATAATCAGGGAAAAAACTCCAGGAACATGAACAACCAGAGTAGATCAAATCCCCCAAGGAACGATATGACAGATATAAGTGAAGATCGCATTCATAGACAAATGGCTGAGATGTCAGAAATTGAATTCAGAGTTTGGGTTGCAAATAAGATTAATAGAATGGAGATAAAGTTGGAATTAGAAATTCAAGGAGCAATTGAAAAGATGTCTAAAGAATTCAAAGATAAAATCATGAAACATTTTGACACAGACAAGAAATTGCAGCCATCAAAGATCTGAGAAATATAGTAGAATCCCTCAGTAATAGAATGGAGCAAGCAGAAGAAAGGATTTCTGACACTGAAGACAAAGTTTTTGAACACTTCCAAGAGAAATGGAGAGCAAAAATGGATCATTCTCTTGGAGAGCTTTGGGATAATTCAAAGAAAACTAATATTTACCTTGTAAAGGTAGGCTTTAAACCATCAAAAGTAAGGAAAGTTAAGGATGGTCACTTCATATTGGTTAAAGGTAATACTCAATATGATGAGGTTTCAATTATTAATATTTATGCACCCAACCAGAATGTGCCTCAATTTATAAGAGAAACTCTAACAGACATGAGCAACTTGATTTCCTCCAGCACCATAATGGTCAGAGGTTTTAACATTCCTTTAGCAGTGTTGGATAGATCCTCCAATAAGAAGCTAAGCAAAAAATTTTAGATTTAAACTTAACCATTCAACATTTGGGTTTAACAGACATCTACAGAACATTTCATCCTAACAAAACTGAATATACATTCTTCTCATCAGCTCATGGAACATACTCCAAAGTTGATCACATCTTAGGTCACAAGTCTAACCTCAGCAAATTTTTTTTTTTTTTTTGAGACAGAGCCTCAAGCTGTCCCCCTGGGTAGAGAGCCATGGCATCACAGCTCACAGCAACCTCCAATTCCTGGACTCAAGCAAGTCTGTTGCCTCTGCCTCCCACATAGCTGGGACTACAGGCATCCGCCACAACACCTGGCCATTTTTTGGTTGCAGCCGTCATTGTTTGGTGGGGCCAGGCTGGATTCAAACCCACCAGCTCAGGTGTACGTGGTTGGCGCCTTAGCCCGTTGAGCCACAGGTGCTGAGCCAACCTCAGCAAATTTAAAGCTATAGAAATTATTCCTTGCATCTTCTCAGACCATCATGGAATAAAAGTTGAACTCAGTAACAACAGGAATCTGCATACTCATACCAAAACATGGAAGCTAAATAAATAACCTCATGCTGAATAATAGCTGGGTCATAGATGAGATTAGGAATGAAAATAGCAAATTTTTGGGAAAAAACGATAATGAAGACATAAATTGTCAGAACCTTTGGGATACTGCAAAGGCAGTCCTAAGAGGGAAACTTATAGCACTGCAAGTCTTCCTGAGGAGAACAGAAAGAGAGGAAGTTAACAACTTAATAAGCCATCTCAAGCAACTGGAAAAGGAAGAACATTCCAATCCCAAACCCAACAGAAGAAAAGAAATAACCAAAATTAGAGCAGAATTAAATGAAATTGAAAACAAAAGAATTATACAACAGATCAATAAATAAAAAAGTTGTTTTTTTGAAAAGGTCAATAAAATAGATAAACCTTTGGCTAACTTAACCAGGAAAAAAAAAGTAAAATCTCTAATTTCAGCAATCAGAAATGGTAATGATGAAATACCAACAGATTTCTCAGAAATTCAAAAAATCCTTAATGAATATTACAAGAAACTTTATTCTCAGAAATAAGAAAATCTGAAGGAAATTGATCAATACTTGGAAGCATGCTACCTTCTAAGACTTAGCCAGAATGAAGTAGAAATGTTGAACAGGCCTATATCAAGTTCTGAAATAGCACCAACTATTCAAAACCTACCCAAAAAGAACAGCCTGGGACCAGAGGGCTTCATGTCAGAATTCTATCTACCAAACTTTAAAGAGAAACTAGTACCTATATTACTCAATCTTTTCCAAAATATAGAAAAAGAAGGAATACTATCTAACACATTCTATGAAGCAAACATCGCCTTGATCCCCAAAGCAGGAAAAGACCCAACAAAAAAATAAAATTATAGAGCCCATCTCTCCCTGGTCAGCAGGTCAGAGGGAGGGAGCTCTGGATCTTTCCCCCTGTGAACTATTGGAGTAGACGGGCAGCTGGTGAGGCACAGAGATTGGGAGGATTGGCATGTTTGAAATATAGTTCTTAACCGTGGAAACTGTTGCAAACCGTTTCCCCCTACGAGGCAGAGGGGCAGCCAGCCCCTCCCACAGGGAGGACAGCAGGTCCCAACCCACAAGCCCTAATTGGAGAAAATTCCACTGAAGCTTGGATCTCAGAGTTTGACGATCAGAAAGGGGCGCTGCTAGGATCCACGGAGACCCGGGCAGCCCTGGCGTGAGCCAAGGGGTCCGGACTCTGCCTGACTGACACATTGGAATGTCCAAAATGGCAAGCGCCTTTTCCCAGATCATTGAGAGAGAGAGAGGGTGGGTGACCAGTCAGTGTTACACTAGGCGGGGACCCTGGTGAAGCTTGAGAGGTGCAGAAAAGACACTTTGAGCTGTGGAAGTTGGCGAAGAGGGCCCCCAAGCACTTCAGCTGGAGAATAACCGGCAGTTCAAGGTCCTCCCCTCCAGCCATCGTGGCCTTTGTGAGCCGCGGCCATAGCAACCGCTGCTGCAAGTTGCGGTGCAGCCGCCAACACCGCTGCTACCGTGAGTCGCGGTGCCACCGCACCACGAATCGAGACGCCACCACCACTGCCGCAGCCCCTGAGATCCACAACCACCGCGAGCCCCACCCCCCCACCCCTCCCACAGTCACCACGAGCCCCGCCATCACTCCCCTCTCACAGTCCATCGTTGTTGCCAAACTGCGAGAGTGTGGGAGGGCAGAGCAGAGAGATTTGGACAACCGTGCACCAAGGTTGGAGGTCCAGATTTGGGAGTCGGATGTGAATGGGGTTTGGAGCTGAGCACCCAGAATAAATCTCCTTTTCCAACGCAAACCAGCGGAGAAACTCCAAAAATGGTGACTGGCAAGATAGCGTGGTATCCATAGAATCATTATAATCAGTGAACACATATAAGCCTGAGAACCACTCACAGCGCCATCTGGTGTTTACAAAGTATAGTGCATTATAAATTAATTTCACTTAAGTTGTCAACAGCAGCATACATAAGGACCTTTATTTCTATATACATATAAAAATAATATTTTCTAGATTGGTTTTTTGTGTGTGTGTGAATATCCTTTTCTTGGAGGCGCCATTGATAAATGATTCTTTATTTCACTTTCTTTTCTTAAGCTATTTTTATTACCTCCTATTCTCTACTGAACATTTCTTCTTCCTCTCTTGTGTTAATTTCTTTGTTCTCTCTCCCCCTCCTCTCCTTCCCTTCTTATAGCTTCTAAGAGTGCTTATATCATATTTGTTAGAGGCTTTTCTTCTCTATTCTCAAGTATTTTATAAGAAGCATTTTTATTGTAGAATTCTTTTTTTTTTTCTTCTTTGCTATTCTGAGATTGGCTGTTTATGTTTTGTTTGTAAGTCGATGTTTCTGACTGTGGGCGCATCTGTGGGCTTATGTCTCTGGTAGGCCTGCTACGAGTATATTAGCCCATTTGCTTCTAATGTGATTGGTGTTATAAATGTTTTCCTTGCCACCTTGATACTTCAGTTCACCCCCTGCCCCGGATTGGAAGTGTAGAACTCCAACTCATCCATAATCCAGACTGACTGCATTTACAATTGGTCTGGAACTCTTGAACTGTACAGGCTGCAGTCACCACACCAGGACCTAGGTGGAGGGCTGGTCAACCACAACTGTAGAAGTTGTCCTCCTCATATAGCTGAAAACTGAAAAACAAACATGGGGTAGAACCAGTGGGAAAACTCTGGCAACATGAATAAACAGAATGGTGCAACTCCCCCCCAAAATGACAAACCATCCAATCCAGACTATCCCATCGACAAACAGATAGCAGAGATGTCTGAAATCGAATTTAGAATCTGGATTGCAAACAAGATTAATAAAATGGAAACAA
>CAUYON010012613.1:0-32093 GCA_963573935.1 Arctocebus calabarensis
AGCGATTCTCTTGCCTCAGCCTCCCTAGTAGCTGGGACTACAGGTGCCCGCCACAGCGCCCGGCTATTTTTTTGTTTTGCAGTTCGGCCGAGGCCGGGCTTGAACCCGCCACCTTCGGTATATGGGGCCGGCGCCCTGCTCGCTGAGCCACAAGAGTTTGTTATGCATGAACAGTTCTTTTGAATCTTCAGTGCAAATCCCTAAAAGCAGGGATTGTGTTTCATTCACCATTGAATTCCCAGTGCACAGGGACAGTATCTAGCACTCGTTCATGAAGTACATAAAACAGAAATGAAATTCTCACATCCCAGGCGGTACGCCTGATGCTGTGGAGATGCACATAGCTCTGGCCTTGGAGGGTCAATTACCAAATTTAGGCGATACACTTCAATAACCGTATACAAGGGAACAAGTGGCTCAGAGAGCTGGTGCTTGATGTGTTCCCAGTGAGGACAGTGTCTTCCTGGGAGGTGGGAAGTAGGGTGGATAAGGTCAGCTGTGCTCAATCTTAACTTTATAGGATGGGGCAGTGTTTAGAAATGACAGGGACAGAGAAACAGGTGTGCTAAGCCAAAGAAAATCCACAAATGCAGGGCTTTGGGAAAGCACAGGGCATCTTGCCTGGTCATGTCAGTTAAAGTGAAAGCTGCTCAGTGGGGGGCTGTGGAGGTGGGTGGGGAGTGAGACTCAGGACAGAGGGACAGAGGCTCTCAGTGCCTCAGAAGGCAATCTGGACTTTATTCTGGAGACGAATCATGGAGAGGTATAGAAAGTTTTGGAAAAGGGGGAACATGGTCAGAGTCATACTTATATGGGTGATGAATTAGAGTTGTATTTATTTGGCGGCGATATGGGTGATGAATTATACCCTGATGATGGGGTCAGCTGGGGGCCCTTCCCGGCTGGACAAAAGGCCGTCAGGGTCGGGGGGGTGAGACACAGGGGTGAATGTGGGGGTGTCACAGAGGCAGGGGCCCAGGGTGCTGGTGGGATACCCAGGTACAATAAGGTAGAGTTGGAATTTGGGGCTGAAGCTTGGGAGAGAAATCAGGATCACAAAAAGCTTCGAAGGCCATTTGGCCAGAACTGCAAGTTGAAGCTGTGAAATGAAATGCGCCAGAGGAGTGAGCGCTTAAACAGAGAATTGTGGCAAGGAAGGATGCATGGGGAGCCCCTGAATCCGTGGAGAGGAACCAGGGAGGAGTAGAGGAGAATGCAGGGAAGGACTGAAGAGACCATGGGCAGACCAGTCCGGTCTCACGTGGTAAGAAAGTGAAAGATGCAAACTGAGGAAAGGCCCCCAACACAGGGGTCAGCAGGGACTCTGGAAAGAGGAGCAGGAGAGGATGGGCAGAGGTTCTCATCTCACCACGGGGGACTGGCGGGAACTGGGCAGCCTGGGGAGGTTTGGAGATTCAAAGCAAAGACGTGGAGTTGGATCTTTATGGGGTGCTGAGAAAACTGGGGAAAAATCGTAGGAAGAGAAGTTTGTGTTACTTGTTAGATAAATGGAAGGAGTGAAGAGGGAGGAGAAAGAGGGAGAGAGGAAGGAGAGAAAGAGACAAAAGAATAGGGAGGGAGGGAGGGAAGGGGAGAGAGAGGGAGAGAGAGAGAGAATATGAATATTTAATGATAGAAGGTACCAGAAAGAAAAAAGGTCCTTAGCTTAAGACTCCCATTTATAAATATAAAATGTTCTGGAACCTCCTAACAAAGTTTGTTAACAATATAGAATGAAAAGTTGGAGGGAGATTAAAGAGATTTTACTACTTCAGTGTGTGTGTGTGAGAGAGAGAGAGAGAGAGAGTTAGGGACTAAGAGACAGAGATCAAGATGGGAGAGAGAGAGAGCAAGAGATGAAAAAATGGAGCACTTAGGAATGTCCTAGATTAATTATTAGACATTTTTCTCTTTCATTCTTTCCAGTACTACCTGGAAAAGGGTTCAGTAAATAAAGAGACGTCTGATTGTCTGTTCAGTAAGAATGTTTACCTGAACTCTTTTTGCCGAGGCTCAAACTATGTTTCTGGAGAAGATCTGTTTTCTTATTTTCTTATTATTTGTTGGTGTATCCCTTGGATACTTCTAGGTCTGCCAATTTGGAGAAACATACCTGGACTTTTGGTTCAGACGTATAAAACTAAATGTGGAAGCTATGGTCACAATCTATGTATTCTTGCGAATGGCCCAGATTAGAATGCCCCTGTCTGTTCATTGTGCATCTTTTAAGGGCTATTTCTTCTTGTTTGTAGGCATGGGTCTAGGCTGCTATTGGAAGCCAATGCCAAAATTACACGCATGCTCATAAACTATAAAGAAACACACAATTATATACACACAACCTGACACACCCCGTATAATAAAAAAACTGAAACCAAAAGCGCCACACTAAATACGTTTTTGCTTTGCTGGCAGAGATGGTGGAAGACTTTTTGTAATCTGGGGCTCAGTTTTCAGACTTTATTACAAATCTGCAATTAAAGATGGCACACGCAGAGGGATTATTCTCATATGTCCTTTTGAAGTGCTGTTTGCAACTTAAATGTCTTTTATCTGGGCTTTTGTTTAAGGTTCACAATATAGGACTTATGTCTGTATTGAGTCCTGATCAAGTTTTCAGCATATTCTTAGAAAAGTTCTTTTATTTGCTTTTTTGTATACATAGACACCTTTGCAATTTGCTCTCTTATTTGGACTGTACAAACAACATCAAGATGCTTTCTTCCTTTCATTCAAACAAACAATGACTTTGTAACTAAGAGGAAAATTAGTAACAGGTGAATGTTTATTTTTAATGATGCTGAGATCAAATTGCTGTTTAACTTACAGAACAAACTCCCTCCACGTCTCTTTTAATGTTTTGAAATTATTTATAAATTAAATTTATACAACCTCTAAACATTTTCAGAGCATGAAAATGGCCTTTTTATTCTGTATTACTAACAAAATACAAAACATATTGCTCTCTTCTGATTTTTTTCTTTGTAATTTATTTTGAAAACATTTTACATTATAAAAATGTATATAAAGCTGTCTTGAGGATTTTTTATTTTGTGCTTGTATGTAAATCAAAGTTCTCCACTTGGAATTGTGTTTCTTTTAAAATCCTTCTTGTTCACTTTTATTAGGTATGTTTTATATTGTATACTGTATATATTTGTGTTCTATTTCATTGTGTTAATGTGATTGTGTCTTTGGGGGAACTTTGTAATTATCCTCTTTAATTACTGTAATCCTCAGAGCTTATAATAATCAATGTAATAAGAATATTTATTAAGGGTTAAATCCTCCCTACCCCTTCTCCTCTTTAAAAAGCCATAGCATGTCTGGCAGCTGTGGAGCTGCAGAAATAATATAAATCTAGACTTAGTTTGACCCCATATATCCTTACTTCTATTGTAAATTTTGATTGAAATAAGTCAAATTTTGGATGAGATTCCATTAATGATAGCTTTGTAAAGTATTTGAACCAGAAAGAAGATCAATTTCAGCTCAATACAAAGAACGTTTGAACAATGAAGAGCTCTTTGGGAGCTCCTGGTCGAGTCCCTAGTAACTGGACTAATGTTACCTGGAGGGTGGGGGAAAGCTTCTCTCTTAGGTGAGATCCTGAGGGAAATTGTCAGCGCCTCCTTGTACTTGCTGTGTGGGATGCTAACAATCTTCCAGTTCATGACGATTACAAACTTGAAAATAATTCCAGGATAGATCCAAATGAACCACTGCAGGTTTTGGATACCAAACTGGTATTCCCAGGTGGACAGGTTTAAGGAAGGGGGAAGTAGGTTTGTGTGTCCTTGAAAATGACTTTGGTGATATTTTAGCATTTTATTTTCTTTGCTCTAAGAATTTTATTTTCTTTTGCTCCAAGAGATTTTCTGTCTCTTTTTGTAGGAGGCTTTTACTTAGCACACTGTAGGGTATATGTGAATATCTCCAAACTAAATACTTTTAACAGTCTCATCTTTTCCCAAGTATAAAAAAGATCGACTGCTGAGAGTACAACTTCGTCATCTAGCCCTCGGCCTTCTTCTGCCACACTCTATAAATCTTGTGAGTAGTAGATTCTGGAAATACTGCACATATTTAGTTCAATGCCACTTAGCAAACAATTTATAGTGTGATTAGGTACAGTAATTATGCCAGTATAAGACTTGGCCCTTCAATTAAGGGTTTTACATTCAGCGGGATAGAAAGTTGGGATGAAGAGCTACACAGCTAGGACACTTTTTTTCTCTTCTACTTCCCCCACCTATGTTCCCTTTTTTCCACTGGTGATCTGAATGAGTAAATCTAGACTAGGCAGTCAAGGGTGGTTTGGGAGATGTTTAGCTTTGCAACCATGGTCTGTGGCTTAGAGGAGAATCAGGCCCTAAAAACCTGCAAAATTCCTTTTAGGACAAGGAATGGGTTCAATTCACCCATCTACCCCCAGTGCCCAGCAGGTGCCCAGCACATGAAAGGCTCAGGTCCTGTGGATTTGACCCATGAGTGAGGAGGGAAAATCTCACTCTTGTTCCCCCATGTTTTTTAGAACCTTTTCTCTCTTCCTTTCTTTGGAATAACACCTATCATGGTGCTTTTCAGGCAATCCATATCCTCTCATGGCCTTGAGCTAACCCAAGATCCTCCCAGCCCTAACAACCACCTTCTCCTCCTTTAAGGAACCTAGTGTGTTTTATGTTGCTATAAAGTGATGTTTTTCAACCTTTTTGATCTCCTGGCACACTTGAACCTATGGCTAAACTTCTGCACACATTTAAGTTATGTTGATCAAAAAAAAAAAAAAAAAGAAAGAATAAGAGAAAGAATGCACTTACTGTGCTTTGAACTTTCTTCAAAAATAATTAACAATCTTCAAAAATTTTCTCAGCACATCTAAGATCCTCTCATGGCACACAGGTTGAAAATTACTGCTAGTCAGGAATACTGGAGGCCGAGTAATTTATAAAGAAATCAGATTTCTTTATAAAGAAGATTTATAAAATCTCTTTATAAATGAGATTTATCCCACCCACAATTCTGCAGACTGTGCAAGAATCATCACACCAGTGTTGGCCTCTGGTAGGGCTTCAGAGAGTTCCCAATTAAAGTGGAAGGTGAAAGGGAAGCTAGGATGTCACGTGATGAGAAAGGGAGCAAGAGATGGGGGAGGTGGTGCCAGCTCCTTCGAACAACCGGCCTCCCATGAACTAATAAAGTAAGAACTCATTAGCATAGGACGGCACCAGCCAATCGCGAGGGGATCTGCTCCCCTGACACTAGCACCTCCCATCAGGCCGCACCTCCAACACTTGGGATTGAATTTCTACATGAGATTTGGAGGGGACAACCACCCACAAATTATCAGGAGGATCTTGGACAATTCCTGCCCTGGACTGAGTGAGTCCTGGGTTGCTAGGAGGTGTGTGCATTGGAAGGATGAGTCCTCCATTAAGTGAGCGTCTGCCTGGAGGGAGGCGCTGGATGCCTTCAGAAGAGGACGCGGCTCTGGTGCTTCTGGCCTGATCTTCTCCACTTTTCTCGGCCCAAGGATCAACACACACGGAATCGGCAGCAGTGGATGTTGCGCTGCTACCTCTTACCACTTCTGCAGAGACACTGCCTCCCAGGGCTCAGAAGGTAGAGTTGCCACTTATGTAAAGATGCCGACAGACCATGCCCCATGTACTTGAAATCTAGGACCCCGAATAGGAGGCCTCTTAATTCTCTGGCGGTACATTTCTAAGCGCTACAGCGGCATCCTCTGCAGTTACCCAGTGCAGCATAAAAACCACCCAGACTAGGAGGTATAAGACATCACCCAGGTGACCATGCTCACGATTCTGTGCGAGAAGGTTCACACGGAGCATCGCACCGCCATGTGCGGCCTCAGCCTGAAGATGCCAATGACCGGGGGGACACAACCACTGGGGCTTCTTCTCTCGTGCATGGGTGTCTGGGCTGGCACGACTCTAAGGCTGGGCTCTGCTGGGATCGTGTCCCAGAAGGTTTCCATGTCTCCTGCGTGTGTATGGCGGCTGGGTTTCCTGGGGTGCAGGGAGGTGTGGGGAGAACCTGGGTGCCAGATGACTCCTCCCCCCTAGTCCAGGCAGGTGAAGCATCACTTCTGCCTCATCCAGCCCGACCTCAAGGGGGGAGGAAGGTTGGGACTCACGGCTGTGGTTCTGTCCAGAAAGTTGCAGTCTGCAGGGCACTTGAATGCAGCCTGTGCCTAACACACGTCATCCCCACCCTGTCACCTACCCTGCAAGGTAAGCGTCATCCCCACCCTCTCACCTACCCTGCAAGGTAAGCGCCATCCTCATTTCTGAGCTAAAGAAATTGAGGCCCAAGGAAGTGGAACAATTCCCCTCAGGCCACACAGCTACTGAGTGAAAGAGCTGGGCCTTGTCCCCGCTCCTGTGTCACATCAAAGCCCACACTCCTTTTAGTATGTATTTTTATATCCCATTATATGGGGTAAGGGGAAAATCGTATTTAGTAGAACTAGTTTTAACTTGCTGTGGTAACGACCAAATTATAAGGGATTCTTTAAACTGAAATAAGGTTCATATTTGGGAAATGAGAAAGTGCCCACATAATACAAGTCATTTTCCCTTCTTACGGATTTTTTTATTTTTATCCTGCACTGGAATGAGTTAAAATATAATGTAAACATAAACACAGACTTTCTAAATTTAGTTTATGTACTATTTAGGCATTATTGGGGTGGTCAGACGCTTTAGGCAGGAAAGAACAATACTCTTTTTTTTATATACTCATTGAACAATAGTTCTCTGAAAATGTTAACAATATGTGGCAGACATGCCGTGAGAGGGAAAAATCAAGATTGTTGGGTAACTACGTTCCTCTTCCCCAAATTTTCCAATGCATTTCTTTACAGACTCGCTGACATCAATGAAAAACAACTCGTTGAAGCATTTGTGAGGTATTAGAGAGGATTTTAAGATATTCTGTTTTCAAAAGTATAAATAGACAAAAGCTGGTGTTGGCATCTGCAAATATTTGTACCCTGCTGTGACCTGCGAGGGCTGACAAGGTACAAGACAACATTTTGCAAAACACACGCACACACGAAGTTTCTGGTTCTAGATGCTTTGTGTGTGCATGTGTGCGTGTGTATGATGGGGTCGGGGGAGGCATGGCTGGAAGAAATGCCTTCTTTTCTATGAGGAAAAATACTGCTTTAAAACTAAATTTGATTTATGCCATGTGCACATGTTTAGACAACAAAGAGTAAATTATTAGACCTCTGAATGACCGGCAAGTTCCATGGACACAGACTCCTCATCATGGTTTTGTGCTTTCTAGATAAATGTGTTAGTAATTCACAACTCCCAGGCAGTCGGAGTGGTGATCTGCAGGTGTTTTCGGGGGACGGAACCTCGTCGTTTTTGCCAGTTGAGCATCGATGCCACTGTTCACGGTTTGGTTTTAGCGTTTCCGCTCTAGAATTTCCATGGAGTGTGCTGCCCCACAGGCTCACACAAAGGATGGTCCAGAGAAAGCATCATAGTTTCAGCATCTGGGAGGAAGTGACCTTTTTGGGGGAGGAAAGGTTAGAAATCAAGAAAGGCCAAGAGCGTGCTTCCTTCTTGGACTGGGTTATTTTGCTAGGGCGGCGGTAACAAAGTGCCACACACTGGCGGCTTCAACAACAGAAAATGCGCGGCTCTGGGGGTGGGAGTAGGAACCGAGGAGTCAGCAGCCGGCTCCTTCTGAGGGCGGGAGGAAAGGAGCTGATCCCCCTCTCGCTGTCGCTGTCCAAGGCCGTCCTCTCCCTGTGGCTCTCCATGCCTGCCCTAATGTCCTCTCCCCGTGGCTCTCCACGCCTGCCCTAAATTTCTCCTTTTTATAAGGACACAAGTCATACTGGGCTAGAGCCCACTTGAATCACCTCATTTTAATTTGATACCCGCTCCAAATAAGCTGATGTTCTGCGGTGCTGGTGAGGTCGGACTTCAATATATGAAGTGGGGTGGACGCCCATCACAGACTCCGTCCTGAATTCTGACTCCGAGGCATCATCTCCTCGAACGAATAACAGCTATGGCTCCGAAAAGTTACACCAAGCCTTCCGGATGTTTGAGAATCTGGTCACTGAAAATCACGCAGGCGGATAAGGGCAGTGCAATTCCAAGTGCCAAGGTGACTGTATGATTTATCCAGAGGGGTCACTAGTCAGAGGCAGGCAGTCCCCCAAGTACATCCCTGACCCTCCGCCTACTGTAAACAGACAGATGTCATTTTAAGAATAGAAAAAGTATCCAATGTACTCAGCCCTAATATGAAGCTAATTTATAGCTTTCATATGAAGGCTAAAACCCAATTATAGCATAGGAATACAGGGAAAGGGGAAAGGGAGGGGAGGGGAGGGGGGAGTATGAGTGGAGGGAGGGCAAATGGTGGGATCACACCTACAGTGCATCTTAGTAGGGTACTGGGGAAACTTATTAAATGTAGAGCATCAATGTCTTTATATAGTGATCAAGAAAATGCCATGAAGGCTATCTGTAACAGTAAGATCAAAACATTTCTGAATGTATATGAATCGTGCCCTATGATTGCACCAATGTACAGAATTATGATTCAATAAAATTATAAAAAAAATAAATAAAATAAAATAAAATCATGGAAAAAAAATAAATAAAAATCCTTATTTAAAAAAATATAGTTAGCTATTTCTCCAACAAATGCACTTTGTTCTTTACCTGGCATACAAGAGTTTTAAAAAAGGGAAAACAAAAGCAGCCCCACTCCCACGCAGTCACCTTTGTTCTCTAATTACCTTTTACCGTGGTTTGAAGCTCTGGAGTGATAGTCATCTAACCCAAGGAACCAAGATTGACTAAGTGGCACTGTACCAGCACTGTACCTGACCTTGAATTGAAACGGCCTGAAGCTCTGCTCTCATGGAACGTACTCTCTACTAAGGGAGGGAACTGGACTGAACCATGCAAATACATAAAAAAAAGTAAAATGCAATCGAGACAAGTGCTAAGGGAGGTGCCACAATGTATTAGGGCTGGCAACAGGAACAGCAGCAAGATGCTGCAACTTTCTCTGTTGCAAAAATTTTTCACTCTGTGAACACATTTTTCACATATAGCAATTCTCCATAACAGAGTCACTTTTCAGAATTTTTCTTGCTTCCTCTCTATTTTTCTCCAGGAAACACCGCATTCAAACACTGGCTTTCAACATTGCACATCAAAGTAATCTGGGAGTCTTTACTGAGCCCAGGTTCCACCCCTGGAGATTCTAATGTAATTGCTACAGCCTGAGAATCAAGATTTTTAAAAATCGAATGTGCAGGCAAGATAGAGAAGTCCAACTCTCTGCAGTGCTTTCTAGAAATTCTAGAACTGGGTGAAGGAAAAATGAATGTTTTTTAGTAAAAATATTTGAATTCATAAAGAATATGTAGATATACTATGAATGTTATTCATGAGTGAAACTATAGTGTATACATATTCCTTCTGCTAATTTTCTATAACTTGGTAATTCATACCGATATCAACATACCTTCCAAAGGATAACCAGGTAAAAACTGGCAAGAAACAATTCAAATTTAATCATTTTAGAGGATATATGTAGAAGGACGATCTTTGAGCAAAGGAAAAGTGATCAATACAGAATTGGTTAAATAAAAATTGTTATATGAATTTAGTGAGATAATCATTAAAAATAACAATGTGATTCTATATATATGAATGAAAGGATGGTCAGGACACAGTGTAAATTATTTTTTTTTAAATCACCTTGAGAACATTTGGAATGAAATTATTTATCTGTTGTAACTATATGTGTTTATACGTGTATATTAATACCTACAAATTTGTTTATGTGTGAAAAGAATGTCTGCAATCATTACATACTATTCTGCAGAATGTGATTGGGACAGGAGGAAGAGTCATTTTTTACTCACTCACTCACATATTGCCTGGCTATTTAAAAGAATGAGTACTGATTCTTTTATTCGAAAAAATTAGGATTCTGATTTCTGTAGTTTCTAACTACCTAGCTCATGAAAAATATGAAGTTTCTTCTAAGACTTCAGCGTAAAACAGCTGTAGAACTTTGTAAAAGATTGTATTGTCACAGAAATAAAATTGGCCAAGTGTTTTTGAAAATGTTGTAAGTTGTCTTTAATTTTTATTTTAATATATATAGTTTTATGATAATGATGCCAATACATTTTTCCCTTTTAAAAAGTAAAAATAAAGTCCCCAAATTAAGAGCTAACCATTACTTGGTATGTGAGCAAAATATGTATTAAGGAGTATAAGGCTTCTCTAGCAATTAAACAATACCCTTTGGTACCGTTCAATAATATATTTCACTACTATGCATTTAAAGAAAAAAATCTATCAGATATTCACTCAAGTTCAGAAACACATAGTCCATAACAAATACCCTTAAGAACTTCAATGGATTTCCGTCTAATCAGTCAATTAATAGCACCTGCCTTTATTCAACCAAAACTAGCCTTTCAGTTCTAATTCAGTGTGACTCTTCATTCATCACAGGACACACAAATACATATTCAACCTTGTTTGAGTGTATTATGTAATGCAGTTAGCTTCAATAATTTTACAAATCATTGCACAAAACTGTGCAGTAACAAGTAAGAAAAATGTGAATCATCTAGGTTTAAATTCTTCAAATGTCTTTATCCTTCAAAGTAACTCTGTTAGGTTTACATATAAGTAGCCAGGCTCTGCCAGTTTATAACAAAAGTTTATAAGCTACGGAAGGTTATAGACGACTGAAGGTTAAGCATGAGAGTAGTACCCACTATTGAGGTGTATTCTGGTCTTCTTCCCATTTCCCTATCTTAAAGTGAACATGTATGGAAAAAATAAATTATTAATTGCCATTCATTTATTTAAAAATATCTAATGGCTTCTCTCTCCACCTCTAATCAGTGAAACAAAATTTCATCTTGGAATGGAAGTAGATTGGAATGGCAATATAGCAAAGTGAAAAGAACAATGGCTTTGGATCTAAACAGAATTAAGGTGTAACTTGCTTTGCCCCTCCTTGGGTACATGAGCTTGATTCAATTTTCTAATATTTGAAATGAATTTAATAATACCTATGTGTCCACGTAGAGTACTGAACCTATATTTTGTGCTGGTCTATTTATGTAATGTGATAGCATAAATTCATATGCATAGTTAAAATTTGCATGATAACTAATATAAAACTTACCAGGTTGGTATTAACTTAAGTAGAAATGTATGGACCACTGTTATATCTAAATCCTCTATAAAAGGACTTACTCATTAACTTAATTAAGGAATATCAGTTTTACCCTTGATGTGACAGTAATATTTGGTCTTTGATTCTGCTGATAAAACAAGAAAGTTGTTTGGGCTAGCATGCTTAATGCTGAGCAGAGATTGATGTGGAAATCTAAAGATAATAATAGTTTTAAATACCTGATTTTACAGTTATATTTTAATTTGTGTTATATGCTTTCATAGTTGACATTATTGGAGTTTTAAATTTGTGTCTACATTATTAATGTGCAACCGGGTTGGAGGAAATGTATATAGATATGTATGGAAAAGTTCTCTAGAGAAGAAATATATTTAAACAATTGAAAATTCATGTCTAAATTGACTAAATTAATTGAACCCCTTACCAATTCTCCACTTAACAGAATAAACATAATAGATCCTATGGTCACTACCAAAACAGCACCAGAAACATCAGCTTTAAAACCACAAGAATAAAAAAAGTGTATTCATCTTTGGGAGTAACAACTGGAATGGGGAAAGAGGTGGCTTTCCTGAGTGCAGAAATGTTCTTTTTCTTGACATGGTTGGTGGTTACAAGCCTATGGAGTATGTTCATTTTATAAAAATCCATCAAGCTATCTATTTAGAATATGTAAACTTCTCTTTTTCTTTTCTTTCTTTTTTTCTTTTTTCTTTTTTTTGCCTTTAGTAGAGTAAAGCTCACAGCAACCTCAGTCTCTAGGATTCAAGTGATCCTCTCACCTCAGCCTCCCAAGTAGCTGACATGCAGGTGTACACCATGATACTCAGCTAGTTTTTTTCTATTTTTAGTAGAGATGGGGGTCTTGCTCTTGCTCAAGTTGTTCTTAAACTCCTGAGCTCAAGCAATGCACCCACCTTGGCCTCCCAGAATCCTACAATTATAGGCTTGAGTCACTGCACCTGGCCTATACTCTTCTTAATGAATACTATATTTGCAAAAAAAAAACCAGAGATAATATCTGTAAAATAATGTAATAGGTAAGACAGTATGCCAGGCTGAAGTCATAATCATTTAGAGTAATGCTAATCCTTAGTTTTGAATGTTTTTATAAAGCCCTAACTTTTACTTGAGTATCTATATTTTTCTCTATTTTGTTAAATTAGAGTATATAGTAACCCAGTCATTATATTAAATATCAAGGCCTGTTTCCACTAGAAGGGAATATAGAAATTTGACTGTTTTCATGATGGATGTTCCTTCAGCTCCAGTTTCCAAGTGTTTTGTAGTGAGCTGAGGACATTATAAGTATTCTGTGTTCTTCATCACATCATAAGCTCTAACCTAGTTCCCAACTACCAAGCATTTAAGTGGCAAAATTTATGCAGTAGTAAAAGACACTATTTCAAAGATTGAAACAAGTAAGTGCTTAACAGGTCAAATTCTACAACTGAACAATTTAGCAGGAAATGAGGGAAAATAAGACAATAATGGCAAAGAAAGACAGTCAAGAAACATCTTTCATGGACAATATATGCAGATGATTAACTAAGTAGTAAAACAACAGAAGAATAGAATCAGACTTCCTTTTCTATGAAGAAAAAGCATTGTAATCTATCCAAGTATCCCCAAACACCATTTGAAATAGTCACAGAAAGAGGTTTAATATTAAACAGCATGTTGGGGCACAAAACTTGTGACCTTTATTGACAGGGCGTGAATAGACTGAAAAAGAGCATACCCCCTTCTTATCTCCTTGTACCCTGAGGAAAATTACCACTTTGGACAGTTTTGGAATCTGAAATTCCAATATTAGAATTCTATTAATAGCTGTTCAATTAAACCAAAATAAGAGCATTGCATAATTTTAATTGGTTATTAAATATTAATGCCATTCATGAATTTATCATAAGCTAGTCTATTAAGGATGATGAGGAGTTTAACCCTAAAGAAGTGGTGAACAGTTCAGAACTTGGCTTAAATACAGGATCCCAAATGTGGAGATTGTGTATGACATTACAAGTGTAAATATCAGTTAACTTATCTGTCATATGTTATTCTAGAAGCAACTCTTAGCTTCCAGCAAAGTAAACACTGGTATTTTATCAAGCTACTATTTTTATGAATCATATGCTACATTTTAAGCATAATCCCATATTTTATATTTATTTTATTCTCCATATGGTAGGGGTCACTACTCCTATATAACACAAGAACAAAATCAGGTTGAGAAAATCAAGGTGACTTACCCAGGGTTACATATTTGTCTGGTAGAAGAATCACAACTGAGATCCAAGTCTCTTTACTTTGACTCCATTTCTGCTTCCACTAACCCCCAAATACCTCCTACCACACAGCAATTGCCTAGTCTATCTTTTCTCCCCTTCCCTTCCTCCTCTTAAACGTGCCTTCCTTCCTCCAAAAGTAATTTGGGGTGACTATTTCTCAGCCATAAAAAAGACTGAAATGTTGATATAAACCACAACATGGATGGACCTTGAAAACATTATCCTTAATATAAAAAGCCAGACCCTATCCTTAGTATAAAAAGCCAGACCCAGAAGGACAAACATTGCATGATTCCATTTATGTGAAGTACCTAAAATAGGCTAATTCATAGAGACAGAAAGTAGAATAAAGGTTGCCAGGGAATGGGGGGGGTAAGTTATTGTTTAGTGGTACTGAGGTTTTGTTGAAGATAGAGATACCGATACAGTTGAGTATGGACACTGGTGAGTGTTGCATACATTGTTAAGTGCATTTAATGCCATTAAATTGTACATTTACATGTGGTAAAAATGATAAGTACCATTATACATATTTTAGCACAACAAAACTGATTTGAGGAAGAAATGAGAAATGCATACAACATTGTGTGTGTGAGTGTGAAAACTGAAACTATGTCGCAAGAAGACCGACTGAAATTGGGCAAGCATATGTAATGTCTGCAATTGAATCCTACCTAGGGATTAAAGGTAATATGAAAATTTTGTTCTGGTTTTCTTAGCTGCCAAAAAAAATTATAATATCCATACAATAACAACCAAAACCACTGTTTGGGGTAAAACAAAATAAAATTAAAAGAAAAAAACCCAGAGAAATATCACCAGAAATTCTCATAAAAGAAATACCCCATGATGTAGTTTTTCTAACAGCATTTGTATATAAAAGACCCAAACAGGTTTCTTTTTGGTTGCTGATAATATAATGTATAAAATTACTGTATTTTTTACATTTATGGTTCCCACTAGAGAAAATTCAACACAAATGCAAATTTTAGATTTTGAATCATTCAACACTTAGATAGGAAGAAAGCCTTCCACAATGCTTGCTAATGCAACAGGCAAACTTCATATATGCCCAAAATGCAATTCCATGAACATGCTTCTACATGAGATCCAAATTAATTCCACGTTTGTGAATCACTATCCCCAGCACAATTATCTGAAAACTTTAATAGTTGTATTGGAAAATAGGAGTTTGGAAGTTTAATTTCCCTTTGATAAGAAAATAGCTAAAGAATGGCCTATATTTGAAGACCAGAGTTTTGGATAACAACCTCACTGGCTTCAGTGAAACCAGGGAAAGGTGTGCCTACCTCAGTTGCCCAGATGTCCTTCAATCCAGTACTTATAAAAGAATGACTTTGTTTTTTATTAATGTGAATTGTATAGGCAAATCATTACCCACTGAGCTGAAATACATATGTCCCAGGAAAAGCAAATAAGTATATTTTACAGTTAAGAGCACCTTATTTATTTGTTTTTTTTTTATTTAATAAACACTGGGTACCTGTCTTTTTCAAGTTTTTAGCGAGAAAAAAACAATTATCAGCCATTGTTTATGTGGAAAGACTAAATACAAATTAAAAATTGTGGTCAATTTCACTGTGTAAACAGACTTGTTTGGTGCTGGGTATTTAAGCTGTAGATCTAAAAGCCAACTGGAGAAAATGTGTAACTTGATGGAGAGTTTCTGCAGTTATTACCACCATTTGTGTTCAAAACACAATGCCTCTTTTGTAAACACATGCACACACATAGACACACATGGAATGAGTTGGTGCTCATAAATAAAATCTCCATTAGTTAAAATGTACTTAAACACCAAGAGTTTATTTGGCTAGAAAATCTTTTATATTACATTTGCCATTGGATTTTACTGGTTATATTTTTTAAATAAACTTTTTATTTGAGAATACTTTTAGGCTTATAGAAAAGTTGCAAAGATAATAAAGTAGGTTTCCATTACTCTTTACCCAGTTTCCCTTAATGTTACTTCTATGAAACATTATCTAAGAAATTAAATTTGTTACATGACTATTAACTATAGAGTTTATTTGGATTTCACCAATTTTTTTCTATTAATGCCCTTTTACTGCTCCAGGATCAAATTCAGGATACATCGCATTTAGTGCCACTGATTTTTAAACCAAGGATTTTTAATGTGAATTAATCTTTTCTCAAAGACTCATGTTTGAACATAAGCATCAATTATATTAAACCATCATTTACTGATTCCTTTAGGGTTTGTTGAAATGAGTTGTACTCTGAATCTTATACTAACTGGTGCAAGACACCTGTAAGTTTGAGTACATTCTCATGTTTATGGTGTTTTTATTGTCTGTTTCTTCCTCTGGTGGTAAAATCCTTGATATGTGAGTGGGTCACAATCAGAGTTGAAGCTGGTGGTGGTCATTGTCATTGACGTTTTTTCTATCGTTCACCAATGCAATTTCTTAATTATAAAATCCAACCACATATTTGCAATTCTTGCTCTTACCCTCTTTGCATTTTTCCATATTATTAAATAGGTTTTGTTTTTTGTTTTTTGTTTTTTTTGCAGTTTTTGTCCGGGGCTGGGTTTTGAATGCCACCTCCAGCATATGAGGCCGGTGCCCTACTCCTCTGAGCCACAGGCACCGCCCCTAGCTCTTTCATTCTTTCAATTTTTTTTGTCTTGGAAAGAGAATGCCACCTATTTTACTGCCCCTGGACGTGCTCTCTAGCTGGCTCTCACCACTACTGATCTACCTCCTTCTTCAGTTCCTCCTCCTTATTTTCCCATGATAATGTAAAAGAGCCACAAGGTTCCATCCTGGACATGATTTGCTTCTCTCTTAGGCCCATCCTGTCCTTGGCATTCTTACTCAGTCTCATGAGTTTCACCACCAGCAGCACTGTGACAACTTACAAGTGCTAGACTTAAATTTCAAATTGCCTGCTGGATAATCTGACCTGAATGCTAGCTGATATATCAAATTCCATACGCTAAGAACAAACCAATAATCTTCCCACTCATACTTGGTTTTTCTTCCTATTTTCTCTGTTTATATTTACAGTAGCGTGTTCCCCCAGATTAGCCAAGGTCAAAAATCTTGTCATTTCTTTGACTTTCATCTCTCCTTTCTTCAATACCATATCCAATCAGTTGTCAACACTTATTGACTATTAAATTTCTTTAATTTCCCCCACATATCCTTTCCCAATGACAATATCAAAAGTAGTTCCAAGGTAGGTGTTTATAAATTTTAAAACAAATATAAAATTCCCCTGGCCTATGCTATTTTAATAACTTATTTGTTTTCCCCCAAACTCTTGCTTCCCCCACAACTGGACACTGGGATGCATAATTTCTCTTCCTGAAGCCCACATATAACTATGTCATTCTTTTGCTCAAAAAATTTTGGAGTGCCTTTTCCCCTTGCTCCATTCCTTGCTGCCTAAGAATGAAAGGTCTGTGGTAGGCATTAGAATCCCAACTGGCCCCCTCAGACTCTCCAGTCTCCTTCTTGCATCCCGTTTGCATCCCGTTTGCAGGCTAAAAGCCTAAATAGACCACTTGCTATTTAGCTGTAATTCCTTATTCCTATGCCTTTCCTTTTTTTCTTCCGTGTATAGGAAGATCCCTCTTTCTCTTTTCCTTCCCTGTGTTCAAATATAGCACAGCCTTTAAAGTCTACCCGAAAGACAATTTTTCCTTAAAAGACTTTCCCTGAATCCTCCATCTCAAAGTAAATTCTTCTACTAAACCCCCTTTATGTTTTAGCTATACCTTTATTGTTTTGTGTATCACATTTTATCCAGCTTTTAAATGACACAGTTCTTATCTCCCCTACAAAACAACTTCAAATTCCATAAGAATACTGCCTGATGCATCTTTTGATCTCTCAAGGTATTGGAATATTATAGGTGCTAAACTGTCTTCTTTCTAGAAAAGTCCCTAAATAATTCAAAGTCCATGCCATGAACATATGTACCCACCAACCTTCTTGTTGCTTTCTGGAAACAAACCCCTAACCGCTGAAGATGTGCAGTGGCTCTGGTCTTTCTCTCCACCACCACTCTGTCACCAGTTTAAGTAGTTTCAGAACACACATAGGTGATTCATCTGACCTTGAGCTCCTACAGAGTCAACCTTTCTTTACCCACGGCCATAACTTAGCCAGCCACTGTCTCATTAGAAACATTGCTATCACCAATTCTCACCTTTTAACATTCCACGTTCTCAAGATCACTTTTTCTTCTGCTGTTCAATCAGTCTAGAATCCATTTCACAACTGTTTAGCCCAGAAGTACCTCTAAGCCCTTATCCACTTAGATTTCACGGACCATGATTCACTATAATCATAGTGCAACACACATCCTCAGTGTATTTTTCCTTTCATTATGTGTTCTTACACTCTTGGCAAAACTCCAGCCCTGGTTGAGTCCAGCTCTCCGCTCATCCCAAAGCTACAATCAAACAGTTGAATATGAAGAAAATCACACACCCATGCCAACTGAATTCAAATTAATTTTATGAATTCAAATTTCAAGTAAATCCTCAGTATTGCCAGCAACTCTATACATTTTTCTGGCCAATTCATTCACCCACTCTCAGAAGCTCTCTTTCCGAATTTTCTCCCCTAAGAGCCCTAACTTCTTGTTGCTGTCAACTATCATTGTATTCTGAGAAGAGAAATAATCAAAACTTCCACATCGTCCCATAACCTTCCTATCTCCCACCTTGTGGGTCTCTGCCCATTTCATCTATCTCTTCTCAGTTATAATTCATGAACTATTCTTGCTCATATCCACAGTCTACTCCTTCTCCTTTCTGCTCAAACTCATCCTCTCTTGCTTATTCAAGGACTTGATCCCATAATTACCCCTCCTGCTTTACATCATCAATTTTTTTTTGTTTAAACTCTTAACTGGCCCATTCTCAATACAGTCGAGATTGTATCTCCCATTATAAAAGAAAACTATAACTGCACAGTCACCCTAAATAAAACCCATATTTCTGTTCCATTTATATCAAAACTCTTCAAAAAAGTTACCCATCTCTGCAGTTGCTCATTCTCTCTTTAATTCTCTTCAATTATGTTTTTGTCTTCACCAGTCCAAGGAACCTGCTACTGACAAGGGTACTAGTAACCTCTACACTGTATGATGCACCTCTACACTGTATAATGTCAGCCTTCATCTTTACTGCATTTCTCACTTGCATTTGGCAGGATCTTTTCATTCTATTTTTCTTAAAAGTCTTTCTTTGTTTGGTTTCCAAAACTTCACACTCTGCTGTTCTTCTTCTGTCTTATTGGTCACTACTCTGTCTGTTCTACAGACTCTGATTCATTGTCTCTGCATTTAAATATTAGCAATCCCACAGCTCATTCTTCAATGCTCCACTCTCCTTCATCTCCTTCAGTGTTGGTTCAGCCAAGTTCCATGGCTTTCTAAAATATCCATAATCTGACCACACCCAATTTATATCCCCAACCCCAATACTTCCCTGAACTGCCAACTTAAATATTAAAACTACTTACTCAGTATCCCAAACTGTACATCTAATCATCATCCAAAAGTTACAATGATCCTAAAAGAACTCCTTTCCAAGTACACACCACCATAGAAAATAGCATCCCAATCATCTAGATGTTTAGGCCACACACCAATTGGAATGACTTTTGACTCCTTTCTTTCACTCACACCCAGTCAAACCTAGAGGAGTATCTTGTCAGCTCTGCCTTTGAAATGTATCGTGCCCTTGATCTCCAGGCATCAACCTGTCCCATCCTCAGGGATAGCCATCTCTGATGTGAATTTCTGCAATAGAAGACTGAGGGTTCCCATTAGGTCCACACTGGTCTCCTCCCCATATGGTCATCACCACACAGAATCCTGTCAGCCCCAGATTCAGGCCTCCCCTGGCTTTTCGGTATTTAGAATATATCAATTCCATTACTGGAAATTTTGTCCCACCAGGCTCTACATGACCTTCCCTCCTTTTCCTCAGTCTCTTGTCCTAGTCCTTTCTCTCTGGCTCACTGAACTTAGATCACACAGCTTTCCATGTTACTCTGCAATGTGAGCCCTCAGCTACCTCACACCGTCTCCCCGGCTGCTCCCTCTGCCTGGAATCCTCCTCTACTAGATGTTAGCATGACTCATTTCTCTGCTCCATTCAGGTCTCTGCTCAAATCATGCCCTCCTCAGGGAAGCGTTTCTTGACGATCTTATCTGAAATAGCAGCACCTTTGCTTCTCCACTCCTCTACCCAGCCCACCCCATGTATATTCTATTTGATATGATGTTAATAACAGCAGCAAATGTTTGCACAGTACATCTTTGTTGGGCAGTGTTCTAAGCACTTTACATATGTTAATTAATTTAATCTCTAAACAACCCTGTGAAGTAAGTAATTTTACTATTATCATTCTGCAAATAGAGAAACTGAAGCACAGAAAGGCTAAAAATTTGTCATGATCATATAGTTGGCAACAGAATGATAATGTGTTTATTCAAGTACTGGACTATGATGTGTTTATTCAAGTACTGGACTCCAATGATAATATTATATCCATATCCACTCACTCCATGAGGACAGGCGCTTTATTTGGTTGTCATTTGTCTGGCTGACATTATTGTAATATTCCCTGAACTATAGTCAGTAGGTAAATAAGTATTAAGTGGATGAATTAAATGTTTCTGCCTCTAGTTGCCGTCCCTCTCCTCCTAATTGGCAATAACTAAGTAACTAGATAAATTAGTTAATTACACATCGTGACCTAGACAAGTTAGAATAAACAAGCTCAGAGTGGCACCACAGTGGGTTTGTCTATGAATAAAGTCCTTGAGATAAAATTTGTTAACATCCTTTTTGAATTCCTATGATATTTTTAAAAGTTTGTGCTTCCTTATTATGCTTGAAAGGAAAGATCTCCAGATTGCCAATCAACAATATCCTTAGAAATCCAGAGCAATAATTATATCAGTATAATTTTAAAATAAGCTTAGAAGAATTAAGATAGGGTCAATTCTTAGAAATAAGAATACCACTTGATTCAGGTGACTCATTTACCACTGGAAGAAGAGCAGGCAGTGAAGTTTTAGAAGGATTACAGAAAAACAAGATATTATTGCTCAGTAGAACAATAGGTTGAGCCTGTTAGAAAATGCCCTATAACCTTACGAACAGCTCACGAACACCCCTTCAAGCATTCTAATTAATTACATGATCTTTTTGAATGACAGTTACTTTAGTGAGCTTTCGTGGAAAAAAAAACTTGCCTACAAGGTTGACAGCCTACCTCTGCAACTCATTCCAGCTTTTCCAAACACTAACCCACAGAACTTTGAAACTCTGTGCCATTAGAAGTGAGGAATCTCTATTCTGATTCCTAAACACTGCCCTTGTTCTCATCACTAATTTTCCTTCACACTCATTCATATATCTTTTATTGATCAAAAAATTTGACAGTGTTCCCTGTGTGTGTGGCACTATTTTAAGTGCTTTATAAATATTCACTCATGGAATCCTTCTGTAAGAAGAGGACATGGGGGCACAGAGAAGTTAGGTGACTTGCCTCAGCTCTGCTGTCTCTTAGACAAGCCCAGTAACTATGGTCTGTTCTCACATGTAAAGAAGAAACAAAATATGTGAAGCCAGAGATATTAGGTGAAAAAGATTCTCGAGTGAAAAAGATTCACAAGTGTCTGAAAGAAAGGCATGTGAGCAATTGTAAAATAGCATGGAACACTTAGGATAGAACAAACCCATTCCATGATGCTGGCCATTTACATTTAGAACTATTGTCTAGGCTCAGCGCCTATGGCTCAACGGGCTAAGGTGCCAGCCACGTACACCTGAGCTGGCAGGTTCAAATCCAGCCTGGGCCTGCCAAACAATAATGACGGCTGCAACCAAAAAAAAAAAAAAAAATTAGAACTATTGTCTAAAGACAGATCTCTTATGTCATTAGACTGATTTCTTCTGGATCAGCCCTGACCATAGGTGGAGAAAAAGTGGAGACAAAGGTAAACATCACATGCGATATAATTGAGAAAAGAAGGAATAACGCCCGTAAAGGAAAACTAAATGTGTAAATGGGTATCATTAGTGAGCATGTCTTCTACCAACATATAAGTGGACAAGAATTCTGAATAATAAGAAAACACTAGATGGGTAACACATATGTAAGAATGGGAGGCCTTGGGTTTTACACATAACTTAGGGGATATTTTTGTCTTGTGGAAATTGGTGTCATCATTATAAAAAGCCAGCTCCTCAAACAGATTAAATCAAAGTAGTATATTTGCTTATATTACTTAAATTCACACAGTGAACAAATATTTGTTGAGTGGCCATTATGTTTAAGGTACGCCAATAGTGATTCAAGAAGCACAAAGGTTATTAACTTAGCATGCAACCAGAATCCAGCAAAAGAGGCCTTCCACGTGCAGTATGTTTCATGTTTCTTAATAGAAGGAATACAGAAAAACAAGATATTATTGCTCAGTAAAACAATAGGTTGAGCCTGTTAGAAAATGGTTGTGATTGTTTAGACATAAGAGGCTGGCAATCAAAGGCCATCTATGCCTAAAGAGTAAAGCTTGCACCTGAAAGAGAAAATAATGAATTAAGGTGCCTTGGACAGATCTCAAAGCTGTTTGAAAAAAATGACATAAAGACTAAAATTATTCCTCACTTGATTTTAATGGTTTTATAGAGGAAGAAGCACATATTTTATAATTGTTAAGTATCAGCTAGTGTTGGTATATAAACCTATATAAATAACAATAAATTCTAAATTCTAAATTACCTCTTATAAGCTACTGTGTACTTGCAAAGGTGAAAATATCATCATATATGTGATATATGTTACATATATATATATATCATTTGTAGTAGAAAAATAATTTGCCTGGTATATGGCAAGCCCTGAATCATGTTTTCATAGTCACAGAGTAATATAAAAGTCACTCTCCGATGAAAGGGAAAATATATATTGCATAGTCATTCTGAAACAAAAGGAGAAGACAGGTGCTCAGAGCATGAAGCCTCTGTGCTTCCTAATATGGGCAGTAAAGAATTGAGGAGAGCTGGTCAGCTGTCCTTCTTCCCCACTCCACCCCCAACAAGGACTCTTACCTCCTCCCCTGAAGGAATTAGTTAGCAAAGCTATGAACCAACTCTTTTAGCTATCAGGAGGTCACTTTAGACCACACCTGAGTTGCAGAGAAAGGCAATATCCTCTCACCCTAACCCGAGCTGTGTAAACTCATTTTCCCACAGGAGAGCTCAGGCGTTCAGGAGAGCAGTACACTGGCATTCAGTTCAAGGCTCAATGGAGGGCCTGGAACGTCACAGACTGGAAGAGGATTCCTTCATCCTAAACACCAAAACCCACAGGACCCAAACCCATATGTCAAAATCCTTTCTATAAATTTTCTTTCGTTCCTTTATTCTTTAAAGGGAGATCTTGAGTCATGTCTAAGCTCCCATGAATAGTCTCTTAGCAACCATTTTAAATAGGATTAGATACAACTGCTCTCTATTTAAGGGTGTTACATTATGAACATCCCGGTAGAGACCCAGAGAGACGTGATGGGGGGCAGGAGGAATATGGAATATATTCTTCCAGCACATTTAAGTAGATTAAAGAGAACTTATAAAAAGATAAACTAATTTCCCAAAACAACATTTTGGTCTACAAAGATATTTTAGTGTCTGGCCTCTCTCCTTTACATCCCTGTCAGTGGGTCCATTTGTCTATGGCTGATGAGCCAACACAAACTATTGCCCAGGAACATTTTATATGAGACCCTTATTTAAAATAATTTGCACTATACAATTATATTACAAATCTTTTAAATGACAAAATAGTTCATATATTTCAAAAAAGGTTAAGTCTTGAGAAACAGACAATACAGAATTCAGAAATTTGGGGCTAGAGAAAGCATGAAACACTGTAGATTTGGGGATCAGATCAAAGGAGGTTTAGGTTAAATAAAGAATAAGTGAGTCTTGGTCCATTTCCTTTAAAAAAGTTCAAACCATATCTGATTCCAGTCAATTGCTTTTAGAACAAAGGGTAGTGTGTGAAATTTAAGATGCTTGCATGAAGTTCGGGGCAACATCTGTGGTTCAAAGGAGTAGGGCCCCGACCCCCTATACTAGAAGTGGTGGGTTCAAACCCGCCCCAGCCAAAAACTGCAAAAAAAAAAAAGAAGTTCGTTTTTCACTCTGTTCTTACTTCGAATTTCAAAATAAAACTATTTTTCTTTTGTTTGCAAAATAATACTGAGACATCAATTCTTCTTTCCTATGTCACTGGGTTCACAACAGACTGCAATAACTTTTCCCTTTAAAACCGTATTTATTTTACTAATAGTTTTTTCTATTGGGCAATATGATTCAGTACCTGACATACAATAAATATTTGTTGGATTAAATTGAATGGTTAAGGTTGCATTTATTTCTCCGATCTAGTATTTGCCCAATGTTTCACCAGACCCGCTGGAGCACCTTCTTTACCAAAGGAGATGTTCCTAGACGTTGGAAAAAGTGACTGCTTTGGAAAGAGTATGGAACCATCCTCAGAGCACAGCTAAAACATTTGAAATGAATATGTTAGCATACAGAAAAGAGGCATAAAGTCTTTACAAATTAACAAAGTTTTTATTATATTTAATAGGAATGATGGTAAATAGCAATAAAAAGGTAGAATATTTAATTCTATCCTAATAGTAGTTTACATATCCATATTGCATGTTTGCTTTATTGGAGACACAACAAAGCAAGAAATAAAGAATTTGGGAAGAGAAGAATGGTGAAAAGTCATTAATGTGGGTACTAAACACTTATTTTCAAATGCTTCAATAACAAGAAATTTGGAATAACTGAAAAATGTATTAACTAAAACCATAGACGAATTGTCCTTCCCTCTTTAAAATACACTCTTCAGTTCCCTCTAAGTTCACAGACTACAGAAAAGGCAAGGTTTCAGGTTGTACACGTACATCTTCAGATTTCTTCCATTCCTAATTCCACATTCTTGTCCTGACTCAAATAGACTAGTTTCAGGATATGAACCTGAAGATTTAATAAAAATTTTATGTCCCCGGGAGAGCAGTAAAAATGTGAGAACACAGGCACCCCTTTTAAAACTGAATACTAAAATTTTGACATTGGTTAGAAGAGAGAATTTCCTCTTTTCAGTATAAGTAGCACTAATGGAAGAGTTCACTTCCAGTAATCTTAAACAGAGATAGGATGAGGTCAAATTTAAGCGATATCAAAGAGAAGACTATCAGCAAGGTCAAACTCAATTGTAAATCCCATAAAGACTTTAAATAGCTGGCTCAGGCTATGTGTACATACCAACGCACCAGCGCCTGGCAGTCTTTACGCTTTAAAGGCACCAACAGATTTTTGACAAATAAATGCTCTGTAGACGGAAACATGTTAAAGAAGGAAAAGAAGCAAAAATTTCAAAATTTTTGCATGTTTCAAAGTTATGGTGAATGAGATTTTTTGAGAACCATTCTAGCCGGGTTTTTTTGTTACAGGTGATCCATGGAGAAGAGAGAAACCTTTAATTTAAATGAATGTTTATACTTCCAGTGCTAAATCCACCAAAAGCCAGAGTGTGGGGAATCTAAGGAAAGCATTGCTATTGCCTGCTGATGCACGGAAGTACGTGTGCAACATACAAGCACTTAACTTAAGAGAAGTTATCATGTGCCTATGATGGAGAGAAAGGTAAGAAAATCGGTTACATGGTGGGCAGGAATCCACTCATCTTTCCAAGCCTTTCTTTAAGTTTTCACACTGGGTAAGCTATGAGACTTTTCTGTCCAGTCTGTACGGCTATCACCCACAGGAGACCTCTCCGACTTGCACGAGGCTGTGGCATTCAATGAATTTAATGACATGTAACATTTTTATCCAAGATGCCCTTTCAATCATAAGCCAGCTATGTAATCTAGAACCCAACAGAACTGCATCACTCAGAGCAATGCCTGTGTGAAACAGTCTAACTATGCTGTCTGCCTTCAACCTAGCTCCTTCCAAAGGGGTTTCTCCAAAGGTAATTTCAACAATACTCAAATTTCACCTCCCATAGTGCCTTGCCTTGAGACCTAATGCCCAAATTAGTTCTAGTTCTATCCCTATAATCTTCATACTGGCAGAGCTTTAGTGGAAAACTCTCCTCCTGATTTCGCCATATCTTCCTCCAACCCTCATCTCCCTCCTGGAGCCAGATGATAAACCTCATCTCACGTCGAGAGGTACTAGCTCCTTCTAAATTCTTCTTCACTGCTTGCAAGACTGAAGGATCATGAAAATTAATTAACCTTTGGCTTACTGTAAATTCTCAAATTATCAGAGCATACCTTTTCCACATCTTTTCTGGAATATCATAATTCACTTAGCGGCACCCAGGCCAGCTCCCTTTGTCCTTGGTCCTTGCTGCTCTGCACTGGAGGTGCAGAGTATACAAGCAAAGGTACTCCAGAAACAGATGTGCTACATGTCACCAGACAGACTAAATATCTCTAAAAACAATTCTGGATTACAAAAGACAGAACAGAACGGAGGGAGTAGGGCTTTGAGAAGACCTAGAATGTGAGCAGAAAATAAGAAGTTCAAGTCATAACCTTTAGATGATTTTTCGCAGTGACAGTAGCAGGCATTTAGCTGAATTTTGCAAATATGTCCCTAGTCAGCATAAATGCTTCGGTTCATAATCATGAAAGTCTGTAAAAAAGAACTCTAAAAACACAGGAAAATTGCATGGCATTGGTAATCGTGAGTTATCAATGTATGATATGAGACTTTGTGGTTCAGTTAGGAAATTACAATATTGCACGAGACAGGTAAACATAGTGTGGCCCAGTGTGCATACTGGACATTGGGTACCAAGTGGCTACCGCTGACTGTGCCAGACTCTATTGTCAGCCCAGGGAGCCCACAGCCAGCGCATGGCCTAAAATACGTCCAGGCCAATAACCCACAATATTTCACTGTGTTCCAAAATTTCCAGAGTCAGATAAATACACTTAAAACTTTGTTTAACTTTGTTCATTTTCCTCTTATAGTGTAGTTTTAAAAGGAAAACTGTTCATATTTCCCCTTAAATCTAACAGACTTTATGTCAAATAGGTCTATTATAAAAATAGAATATTTTTAAGGGGCGGCGCCTATGGCTCAAAGGGATAGGGCACCGGCCCCATATACCAGAGGTAGTAGGTTCAAACCCAGCCCCAGCCAAAAAAAAAAGAATATTTTTAATATTCTCCTGACCCAGAGTGACTTACACACAGAGAAGTGTCTCTAACGTTCACAGACTTCCAGACAGCCTTACTACTGGAAGGTTCTTTCTCATGCTGAAATTAACTTACCTCTCCTGCTCTCCAGATCTCTACACACAGACCTGGAGAGTAATGCTGAAATCTTCTGACCACTCAGCTTATAGGAAATAACCAATGTTTAGAAAGAGGTGAGCTGAGGGGAGGGCAGACATCATGAAATCAACAATGTGGGGAGTGCCAGGAAGGGCACTTCAGAGTCAGCATTGCATTTAATCAAAGGTTGAGTCTATACTATACTTTTTTTTACTGATCCAAACAATATAAATTTTATTATCAGCATTGCTAATAATTACAAACTACTTCTGGTAATTAAACACCAGCTCTGATATGCACACAAAAAATAGAGCTTCCTGAAAGTTTAATAAGCTCAGCAATAACTTACAGAATCCCATAATTGTTGATAATTTTAGCGTACCTCTGTATTTCCTGATGCAAGCCAGAGCCAAAACATTATTTTAATTAAGTAATTAATTAATTAAAATGAATGAAACATTCTTGAAAACTCAGAGACCCCAGGGGGTTGGATTAGAGAAAATGGAATGAAGAGTAGTCCTCAGGAATTCTTCACCTAATTTGTGTGTGTGATGTCGGTTTGCCCCAAAGATTTCACAGACTCAGAGTTAACTCTTTTGCATATTAAAATGCATGTCCGAAAAGATAGGCACCCAACCCATTCAGTGGTATCCATCACATAATGTTAGTAAAAGACAATGTCACAAACAAACAAATGTAAATATGAAAAAAATGGCAAAGACAGTAAGATCAAAACATTGCTAAGTGAGGAAATCAAGAAGGTTGAGATTAAATGTTTTTTTTTTTTTTAACTTTCTCATTTTACCCTATAATCATCTCTTAGGGGTTTAAATGAATACTCTTTGCAAAACAAACATTTTTACTCATTGACTTTGGCTGTGTGTCTTAATTTTCCAAACAAAAATATATGGTGGTAGGAGAAACACTGTAAAAATGTTAATTACCAGATGAAAAGGTTCATTTAGGCTGGAACAAAACATATTGCAACATCATGCTGAAGGGAAAATAATAGGGGGTGCTCAAACTTTACCAATGACTGTGCAACCCACACAGCATCCTCTTCCTTTCTAAATGCGTTCTTCTGCCTCATCCAGTTTTTACTGTTTTGTCTGTAATGCCTCTGAGCCTATAAGTAAATTAAATACCTATATGCAGCTGCTCATATAAAGTGACACCTGGAGAGGCCAACTCTTCAAGAGAGGAAGCCTGTCTCCTATCTGCACAGCTCCCCAGCTCCCTTCCACAATGCACCCCCTCCAGCACCCCTGGGGGAGATGGCACAAAGATTGGATTCATCCAGCAGGGGAGAGCCGAAGGGCCAAACAAGAAAGATCACTCCTCTCCGGAAATGACTGGCATTACGGAGCAAAGGGCGCTTCATTTCTCTCTTCTGGGAAAATTCCCCACTGAGGCTCTCATATTTCTATCTCCTGGAAAGAGGAGGAGTAAATAGAAAAGAAGAAAAGAAAGAGGATAAAGTGCCTAAATTGCTGCCCAAATTACCCATTTATTCTTACCGAAAGAAATAAAAACACCAACTAAAAGCCAAAGAGTCCCCCCTTTGGGGGCAGGGGAGGAAAGAGAAGTCCCTCTAGTCCCACTTGAATCAAGAGTTCAGAGAGGTAAATGGGGGGTAATGTGAATGACTTCACATCACCAAGTCCTCTTACTGAGCCTGTGGTGTGAAGATTTAGCAATGCCTGCTACGAAAAAGGCTAACATGTTAGCCTCTTACTTTCACATTTGAAGAAAAATAAATTACAGAGTAATGCTCAGAGTTACACTGATTCTTATAAGGCACTGCCAGCTTACGCATAAAAAAAAGTTTCTGATCATACACACATGCACACACACCATTCTGGAGTGAATTTTATGTTTTAGGAAATTTTCATCAACTCCTATGGAAAATATATGCCCACATTATTAAAGTTTCACCAACAAAACAGAAGTCTTTGCACTGCTAATTCTCATGACTTAAAAGCAGGCAATGTGACATATATGTGTACATGCTGTGAGCTAGACCTTGGAAGTACTAATTAGACATTTTTAATAATACCTCAGATAATTTTTGAGTGTTTGTATTGTATCTTTGATCTCAGCAAAGGTGCAGAGCTGTGATGTATATGTCTTTTAAATATTGGGAAATTATCCTCAATCCTCCTAATGTTGTATGGAATTTCCAGTATTGCGTCGAGTGTTCCCCTCTGTCAATCCACCTTAGACTTAGAGTTAAGCAATATTTTTAAAGAGACTATTTTACAATTTATGTGCCATTTATCTTTAATATATACTCGGAAACACTATTGATTAAATGTAAAAAATCTGTTAATTGTTTTAAAAAGGCATTCCTGTACGAAATGCTCCAGTATTCCTAGTGGGAGGTATTCCTCTGTGCTACAAACTGAACACAGGACATTCATTGTCAATGGAGACAGACCACATGAATTAGGCATGTAAATCCCCGTGCGTTCATCTGAGATTATAAACTAAAGAGGAGAGTCAAAACGTTTCCTTAGTAAGACAACAAAGGTGAAGAATTAAATCTCTAAGTACAATGAGAGATAAATCTATTTCCAAAGTGCCACTAAAATAAGGTTTATTACCCTAGCTCGACAAAAAGCACCCAACTTCTGTGTGTTCCCAAAGCTCAGGTAACTGCATTGTACAAAAATCACTACAATGAATAAGAGTATTCTGGCTTAGCACAATGGAAGAACCGAAGCTCCATTCGTGATTCAAAATTCCTTTGTGCAGCATCAACACAGAGAGTCCTGTACTTTGGGGCTGGGGCATTGCTCATACGTTGTAGATGCACCTTTCTTTATGTGCAAAGATATGTGAATACAGGGTGTCAATTACTATTATAAATACATTCAAATTCCTACTATTAGAAAACCACCATTATTATAGCCAAAAGTTGCACATGAGGAGTCTGCTCTTCCCACCCATCCCCATTTCACAGGTAAGGCAACTGACAGGTTGTAATGACTCAGTTAAGATCACATGGTCAGGCTCGGTGCCCCGAGCACAGTGGTTACAGTGTCAGTCACACACACTGAGGCTGGTGGGTTCGAGCTTGGCCTGGGCCAGCTAAACAACAATGACAACTGCAACAACAACAACAAAATATCCGGGCATTGTGGCAGGCCCCTGTGGTCCCAGCTACTTGGGAGGCTGAGGCAAGAGAATCACTTAGGCCCAAGAGTTTGAGGTTGCTGTGGACTGTGACGCCACGGCATCTACTGAGGGTGATAGAGTGAGACTCTGTCTCAAAAAAAAAAAAAAAAAAAAAGATCACATAGTCAGTGGTGGAGCTCTGGATTCAAACCCAGGCCTCTTTGAGTCCAAAAATCCACATATGCATGTACACCCTTTTTGCATCGCATAATTATTACTACTACTCCTAGTAATAAGCCTTTACATTAAAGATTCTCTCATGTATTAACAGTATTTTATTAGATAGCTGTAAAGTTCTGTGTAACATTTACTACTTGTGCTATGTAACCTTGTCCAAAGTATTTTTTTTCTCTATTTTCTTTTCTGTAAAGTAGGGAAAGTAGGAAAAACTGTAGCACTAATTACACAGGGTAGAATAAGAGTAAACAAGGAGTATGCATATAAGTAATTTTTGCTACAGGTGAAATGTTAGCTGTGGATGATAATAAAAGGGGTCCCAAAAGTCACCCAGAAAGTCTCCATACATAGGGAAAAAGGAAAATTGCAACTAAATATACCTTTATTTACAAAATATTCATTATGGAAATTTACAAAGTATTTGCAAAATATTCTCTATATGTGAGTCACCTTTTGTAAACTTTTACAAAATATTTACAAAGTATTCTTGATGTGTTAGTCACCTCTTTATAAAATTTTGTGTAATTAAAAAATATATAGATTGGTTAAATGGATAAAGAGATCTGCACAGCTTTAAAAGAAGGGTGTTCGAATACATTCATTTTCAGATTTTTCCTTTTGCTGAAGAATCCCCCTTTCCCCGCCAGATCACAAAATATAAAACAGACAAAGGCAAGGATCTGAGAATGAGGCTGCAGTAGAGAGCCTAGTTGCCTGGAACTGGCCCTCCAGGCCTTCTCCTTGTCAATATTACCCCCAAGCACCCTGGAACAACTGCACCAGATACAATGAAAGACCACTCATCTGGGTGACATACAGCTCTTCTAACTCAAATCTCGTGCATCTAAATGTTCATTTCTATCTGCAACAAGGTACTTCTTTCTTCATCAAGGAAAGTAAACTAGTTCCTTTATAAAAGAACTGATAACTTATTTCATAACATATTTACTTTTAAATTATTCTAACTTAAATTTTCTAAAGTAGTGCTCACCAAATGTCCTATGTACTTGCCTACATTTGCTATCCTATCTTGCACTTGGCGTTTGGTCTTTGGAAATTCCCCTCCCCCCTTCACGCCATTAGGTTCTATAAGGTAGGCCAATGGTCCGTGAACGGCAGCCATGTGTGTTTCTTCCACCTTCTCTATCTCTCTCCTCCCTGCCTGTGGTCACCAGGGATCATTGCTTCAAGATGAGAGACTACCACACAATCCACACTGAACTAGCCAAGCAAGAAATAAAGGCTTTCTCGTGTTTGGCCATTTGAAAGATGCTTGGGTTCATTTTTCTGCCAAAAACAAACTTTAAATTTAGGGGGGATATTTAGACTGAATTACCAAATACATCTTCTAAAATGCAGTGCTCTGTTTTTCCATGTAAAGAAGGAGGCCTCAGAGTTTCGCACTCAAAAGAGGTACACACACCAAGGGAGGACGGAACAGTGGCCTGAATGGAAGGAGGAAATTTGCCCAAGACTATAAGCCATAGCTGCCACAAAACTTAAGACACTGGATTAGAATACTTACTGCCTATCTTGAAAGAGAGAGAGAGGGAAAGAAAGAAGGAAGGAAGGAAGGATGGAAGGAAGGGAGGGAGAGAATCATATAGAGCTAACAATTTCATGAAATCAAACTTTTTGAAATTAAATGTCCTAAATAAGGTCAGTATCTTCTAAAACTCTTATACATTGCCTCATAGGCATTGGCAAGTACTCTATATACAGATTTGTAATTTAAGTTTGGATGCTATGGTAAATCCCCCAAAGAAGCCTACAATTGGGACATTTTTGCCAACTGGTTTATATATTCCATTTTGTTCATAAATCTTATATATATAT
>CAUYON010012614.1:0-20489 GCA_963573935.1 Arctocebus calabarensis
TGTGGTATATGTACATCATGGAATATTATGCAGCCTTAAAACAGCTAGAGACTATACCACTTTCATTATTACATGGATGGAGTTGGAACACATTCTCTGAAGTAGGTGGAACTAAAGGCAAGGTCCACAATGCTTGACTACCTTTCCTATTTCAGTAGAAACCAGGTGGGAGATTGAGGCTGAGGGTGTCTTGCTGTTGCTGAGCCTTGTCTCCAACATAGGAGCTTAGGGGATTAACCCACCTTGGAGTCCCATAAGATCTACAAATTTTCGTCAGGGTTGGCAAAAATCCATTGAACTCGAATTAAGTAATGACCTTATTAGGGGTTATAAGAAGTGTCCAATTCTCAGGCTCCAATAACACATATGGATTATGTCAAGACTGTTTTGCATATCCATTGTGGCAAATATCATCAGAATTATGTACAGATCTCTTTTTGCTTATCAGATTTCACTGGTGATTGTGTATTGAGCGTATGGCCCAACACAATTATTCTACTTCTCATATGGCCAAGAAGCCAAACGTTTGGACACATCTGGTTAGGAATGTTAGAACTTTCCAGATAGGCAAATATTTCCCATGATCATCATAATTACTTTCCAGTATGGAGTACACTACTGGACACATTACCTAACCAGTGTTCAAGACAGTACCTTCAATGACACTCCTGCCTTCAAGAAAAAGCCTATTCTATAGAAAGAAGTAAAATCTCATGAAAAGTAGAATTGAGAACGGTGTAATTTCAGGTCTGTGAAATCACTGTCTGATCTTTGGGCTCGGGTTCTTGTTCTTTAACATCCCAGGTAAACACTAGGTATAAACCATAGCATTTGGCTTACTTACAAATCCATGCCATGAAAAGTAAAGGAAGGGTCATTGAATCCCTTGACCGGATATGCAAACTTGTGGAAGCAGGAATTGAGTGTGGAGAAAAGAACCCCACTCTTTTGTAACAGTTTGAATCGAAGGAAAAAAACAAATAGCCAATACACATGCACAATGTAACTCATTGTGATGTCATCCACAGTGACCATGTAGTGATTTCATCCTGTAATGTTCTGGGATCCAGGCTTTAGTCATAGATACTAAGTGGCCTTTTCTGCCTACTTCAGCTGGTATACTTCAAGTGTTTAAACGAGGACATTTCTTAGCCCTCCCTCCACACACAGAGAAGTGATGTCCCATTTGTGCATTATTGGTTCTATTGCAGGTTGAGGTACTGGCACTAGGCTGACACAACAGTTGAGATTTTGTACAGCATTGTGGCTCAAGCTGCATCACTGCTGACAAAAATACATGGATTCACTTACTTAGGATGCTCTGTTGTTGTTGTTGTTGTTGTTGTTTTTCCTAGAGTCAGAGTTTCACTTTGTCACTGTGGGTAGAGTGCTGTGGCATCACAATTCACAGAAAGCTCCCAAATCAGGGCTTGGGCAATTCTTTTTGTTCAGCCTCCCGAGTAGCTGTAACTACAGGCATCCTCCAGAACACCTGGCTAGTTATTCTTGCAGTTTGGGCAGGACCAGGTTCAAAATCACCACCCTCTTAATATGGGGCAAGTGCCCTATCCACTAAGCCACAGGCATTGCCCATAGAATACTATTTCAAGGATCTATTTGACACCTACCCCAAAACGTCCATTTAAGAGAAAGTTACAAATTTTGTATGCCTAGATAAAGCCTCCATTTGGGCATAGCATCACAGGACTTAAGCACATCTACTTTCTTGAACCATCAAGGTTATTCTGGTCTTTTTGGATGAAGAACATTTTTGTTGGTTGGTTTGTCACTTTGTCTGTGCATTAGTGTTTGTATGGGTATTTTTGAGATATAGTTACCATATGTGGGCCAGGCTAGTCTTCCGAGGCCTCAGCCTAGATCATAGCGACATCAAATTCAAAGATTGTTGCAGTCCTGCTGCCTGTGACTCCCATGTGGTTAGGAATACAGATGCCTGTTGCAATGCCTAAATGATTTTTCACTATTTAGTAGAGACAGGGTCTGAGTCTTGGGCTGTCAGTTCTCAGCAGCTCCTCATTAAAGAACGCCACTCATGACAGCCTCCCAGAAGCCTAGGATTACAGGTGTGAGCCATGAAGTTTAGTCATTTTATCTTTCTTTGTTTCCCTCCCTCCCACCCTTTCGCCCTCCCTCACTTTATCCTTCATTCCTCCAATTTTCCCTCTCTCATTTACTTGCTTTCTTCATTCGTTTTCTTCATTTCCTTCTCTCTTCTATCACTCTCCTCTACACCGTAAGGGAGACTTCTCTAGTAATAAACAAACTATAAGAGTGTTCCCTGAATGTGTATTCTTGAACTCTATACTCAAATTGGTTGAACTGTGGAGTGTGTGAATTATATCTGAAGAGAATTGTTACTTTTTATTCCACTGGTAGTTATTTATGAGGAAAATAGAGAAAAACCTTTACCAAAACATAAGCATGGAAGAGGACCATAGCTCCTACCTATAATCCCAGGCATTTGAGAGGCCAAGGCAGAAAGATTACTGGATGCCAAGGGGTTTCAGATCAGGTTGAGCAACATAGTAAGCCCCTCTTGTCTAAAAAGTAACTGCAAAATTTCCTTTCAGTTGTTGGCATGGAGCTCTACTCTCAGTTGCTGAGAAGCATAAAGTCAAGAGGATCACTTAAGGTTAGCAGCTTGCATTTCCATGAGTTATGATGGCACCAATGAATTCTTCTGAGGCAATGGGGAAATGCAGGATCCAATCTGCATGACATATACTGTATACAAGCAGAAAAAGTCAGGTCACAAACAAAATATTTATACATGTATCCAAAATGGGATTTATTACCAGGTTTGCCAGTCTAACTGTATTTGGGATAATCAAGTAATACAACACACTACATTATTAGAACCAGTAAGAAAAAACCACAGGGTCACCTCAAAAGACAAAGCAGAGGCTTTTGATAGAGCACAATTTCTTGTTGATAAAATCTTTAAAAAAATCTTAGATAAGAAGAGAACATCTCCAGTACTACTAATGTGTTTTACAGATGATTGGATACATATAACATGCTATAGTCACAGGATGGATTATTTTTCAGCAATGAAAAGGAATGAAGTGCACATTTATGTTGCAATAGAAATGAAACTTAAAATCATTATTATAAGGGAATAAGGCCACTTAAAAAAGACCACACAGAGCATGACTGAACTCAAAACAAAACAACAAGACAAGGCCAATTGTTGGCTAGGAGTAGGGGGCAGGTGGAGGAGGGTGGTGGGGAAGATGAAAGTGATTGCTACTAGCTACTGTCATTCTTTGTTTGGGAGGAGAAGACAATGTTCTATAATTAGATTGTGATGATAGCTGTACAATTTTGTGATGATACTAAGATAAACGGAATTGTACAGTATCAAATGGTCAACTACTTATTTCAATGAAGCTACTTGACGAAGTTCTCCAAAACATGAGGTGCTCAAAAGGATCGCAGCATAAGAAGTACCTAGGAGGTGAGAGGATGTGAGGGAAAGTCAACCCTATCTCCTACTCTCACACAGGTTACTGTGAACTGACATGGAAAGCACAATGTTCCATCCTACCATTTCTTTAAACAGAGACTGACTCTTTTTCACTGAGTAGATTGCCTTGACGTCATCCTACCTAACCATAATCTAAATCTCCAGGACTCAACAGTTCCTATTACCTCAGCCTCCTCAGCATACATCTGGGAGTCCAAGGGCTATCCCACAGTGCCCAGTTATTTGGAACACACAGTTCTGCATCCCAGAGTGTTAGAATTACAGATGTGAGTATCCACTCCAAACATTGAAGTTGGGATATTTTTCAAACTGTGGTTGGTGGACAGTGGTGGTCTTTCATACCTGTCATCATGACAATTTGGGAGCCCCATTAAGTTATATTTTCTGAATTTCTGATTTAGAGAACAGTCTAAGCACTAGTGACATCCCCATCTCTGAAGAATAAAAAATGGCTTTATGTTATGCAAGTACCTAGAGTCCCAGCTGAGGGAATAGGTTTGCTTGATGACAACACTTGTACACTGCTCTAAAGTATGATACCAGGGCACTTTACAAAGGGCAACAAAATGATACTCTAACAATTGGTAGGGAACTTACCCCACATTTTTACTTTTGACCATGGATGGAGAGTTAAAATTTTTCTTCTAGATTAGACGTCAACTAGAGAAATGATTCTAACATTGGGAAATGGTTTCCCTGCAACCTCTATTAACCAAACATTTGTATTTTACATAAATCTGACCCTTTTATATCCTATATACTTGTAGGCACTGGAAACTTCCCACACAGTGATTTTTTTTTTTTGGGGGGGACAGAATCTCACTTTATTGTCCTTGGTTCAGTGTCATGGCATCACACAGCTCACAGCAACCTCCAACTCCTGGGCTTAGGCAATTCCTTCCCTCTGTCTTGTGAGTAGCTGGGACTACAGGCACTGGCCACATTGCTTGGCTATTCTTATGTTGCAGGTTGGCCGTGAGTGCATTTGAACCTGCCACCCTCAGCATATGGGGACAGTGTCCTACCTACTTAGCCACAGGTGCTGCCCCTGAATTCTTGACTCAAATAAGGCTTTTCATATACAAACTAAAAGATACAGAGTATACCCTCCACCTCTTCTATTGGGTTGCTACAATCTGGGCCAATATTCCCTTCCCCCAATCAGTGCCAGCCGAGGGACCAGACATCACTGGAGAACCCCTAACCATCAGATCAATTGGCAATACCCTAATGACGCAATTCCAAACTCACTTGTCCCGACACATTTTCCACCCCCTGGGACCAAAATAATTCTCCTCCTTTATGTATCCCCATTTTTCATCTGCCTACTGACCTCTCCTCCTACTTAGGGTCTTGGACATGTGCCTAGAAAATTTTCTTTCTTTCTTTCTTTTGTTATTTTTCATGAGATAGACTCTCACTATGTTGCCCAGAATGGAATGTCATGGCATTAGCCTAGCCCACAGCACCAGCCAACTCTTCGGATGAAGGGATCTTCCTATCTTGACCTCTGGAGTATATGGAAATAAAGGCAAGGGCCATGACCCATGATAACCTTTTCTATTTTAGTGCAAACCAGGTGAGTGATTGGGGCTGAGGTTATCTTTTTTCATCTCAGCCTTGTCTCCAAACCCTGAGCTCGGGGGATCAGCCCATGTTGGCCTCCCAAAGTATCCAACATTATAATCATGTGTAGCAAAAGTAATTGAGCTCTACTTAAGGGACTTTTGAGGAGATTTGGAGAGTTTCCAATCTCAGGCTCCAGTGACAATATAGAGATTATGTCAGGACAGTTTTGCATATCTATGGTGACAGATACCACCATAATTATGCCCACATCTTTAGTTTGCTTGTCAGGTTTCAATAGTGATCTTACATTGAACATGTGACCCACAATAAATCTTCTAATTCCTATGTGGAAAAGAAGCTAAAAATTTGGGCACACCTGGCCCAGAGGTCAGGAATGTTGGAACTTTCCAGATAGACTGATATTTCCCATGATCAAAAGAAATAACTACCAGTATGGAGTTCACTCCTGAAACATTGCCTAACCAGATTTCGAGAGAGGAACTTCAGTAGGAGACCTACCTTCTGAAACAAGCCTATTGTAGGAAAAGAATTAAAATCTCTGGAAAAGAAGAACTGAGAATTGTGTGACGTTACTATCAGGACTGTGAAATCACTTTATGATCTTTGGGTTTGGGTTCTTGATCTGTAATATCCCAGAGCAGCACTAGGTGTAAACCATACTCTTTCACTTTCTTACAAATCCATTATGTGAAAAGGAAAGGAAGGGTTGTTGAATCCCTTGCCCAGATATAAAAACAAAATTTTGGAAGCTGAAATTGAGTGTCAAGAACAGAACTCCACTCGTTTGTAAGTTTGAACCCAACCACAAACCCAGATAGCCACTACACATGCTTCACAGAAATAAGGTTAAGCATAAACATGGTAACCCAGGTCAACACTCATTATGATGTCATCCACCATGACCATGTAGTGACTTCTTCCTGTAGTGTCCTGGGATCCAGGCTTCTGGTCAAGATACTAAGTCACGTTTTCTGTTCACTTCAGCTGGTATCCTTCAAGGGATTGAATCAGGACACTTCTTAGCCCTCCATCCACAGACAGAGAAGTGATCTCCCATTTGTGCCTTAATGATTCTCTTAATGTTTGAGATTCCCAGCTCTAGGATGATGCAACAGTTGAGATTTTGTACAGCAGTATGACTCAGGCTATATCACATCTGACATAACTTCATGGAGTCACTTAAGTAGGACACTATTTGTATTTTGATTATTTTTTTCTTTCTTGGAGACAGTTTTACTTTGTAAACCTTGGTAGAGTGCAATGGAATCACAGCTCACAGGAAGATCCTACTCCTTATCTTAGGGGATTATTTTGCCTCAGCCTCCCAAGTAGCTGGGAATATAGGAGCCCACCACAACACCTGGCTATTTTTTTTTTCAGTTTGACCCAGTCCATGTTTGAACTCACTAGACTCATTATATGAGGCTGTCATGCTACCCACTTTGCAACAGGCAAAGCCTCTGTAACTCTATTTCAAAGACCTGATTCACACCTACCCCCAAATATCCATTGGAGTGAAGCTTGCAAATTTACTATGCATGTCTACAGCCACAATTTGGTCATAGATTCAAAGATCTTAAACATGTCTACTATGCGTGAACCATGAAGATAATTCTGGTCTTTTTAGGTGATGACAAACTTTGTTGGTTTGTTTGTTGGTTTATCTGTGCATGTGTGTGTATGGTTTCCATATATGACCCAGGCTAAGTTTTTGTGTCCTCGGCCTAGATCATAGTAACTTGAAACTCTAGGATTCAGGCAGTCCTCCTGCCTGAGATTTCCAAGTGACTAGGTCTACAAGTGCCTGTTACAATGCCTAGATGATTTTTCACTGACTTGTAAAGACAGGGTCTGAGTCTTGCTCAGTCTGTTATCAGCAGCCCCTTGTTCAAGAACTCCACTCATCTCAGCATGCCAAAGATCTAGGATTACAGGTGTGAGCCATCAAGTTTAATAATTTTCTCTTCCATTGTTTTCCTCTGCCCCTTCTTCCCTTCGATCCTCCCTCACTTTATTCTTCCTTCCTCCAATTTTCTCTCTTTCATTAGCTGGGTCTCTCCATTCCTTTGTTTCCTTCATTCCATTCTTTCCTCTATCTTTCTCCCATAGAATTTAAGGAAAACTTCTCTAGTAACACAAAAACAACGTATACATGTTAACCCCGAATGTGTTGTCTCAAACTCTATAATAGAAATGGGTGAATTGTGGAGTGTGTGAATTATATATGAATAGAGTTGTCATATTTTAATCTACAGGCTCTTGTGTATCCGCTAAAAAGAGAAAAACCTTGACCAAAACACAAGCATGGATGAGCACCATAACTGACACCTACAATCACAGCAATTTCAGAGGCTGAGTCAGAAATATTCCTAGAAGCTAAGGGGTTTCAGACCAGAATGAGCAACTTAATAAGAGCTCGCATGTACTAAACATAAGTTCGAAATATCCCTAGCAAGTGGTGGCATGGGCATGCACTCTAAGCTGCTGAGAAGGATAACATCAAGAGGATCACTTGAGTTGAGCATCTTGCATTTTCTTGAACTATGATGGTGCCAATGTATTTTTCCGGGGCAAAAGGGAAAATGCACTATGAAATCTATAAGAGATGTACTGAATTGGTGCAGAAAATGTCCAGTAGCATACAGTATATTTTATACATGTATCCCAAATTGTATTTATTACCAGGATTGCCAGTCTAGCTCAGTACAGGAAAATTAACTAATAGAACATGCTACATTAATAGAATCAAAATAAAAACCATACAGTCACCTCAAGAGACATACAAAAGGCGTTTACAGAGGCAACATATCCTGTTGATAAAAAAATTTTAAAATCTTAGATGAGAATAGAACATCTTCAGTACTATTAATGGGATTTACACATGATTAGATACATATAACATGTTGTATTTACATGTTGGACTATTTTTCAACAATCAAAATGAATGAAGTGCATATTTATGTTATAATAGGAATGAACCTTAAAATTATTATGATAAGGAAACAAGGCCGGTTATAAAAGACTACACAGAGGATGACTGAACTCAGAAGAAAACATCAATACATGAATTAGTCTAGGGATTTTGATGCATCCTTTCCCACTACTAATTGTAGAGTATAAATGTCTTAACACAATAACTAAGAAAATGTGGTGAAGGCTATGTTAACCAGTGTGATGAAAATATTGCATATGGTATATAAAACAAGCACATTGTACCCAATAATTGCAATAATGTACATAGCTTTGATCTAATAAAAAATTTAGAAGAAAATAAAAACATGAAGACAAGGCCATTTGTCTGCTAGGAGTAGGGGGCAGGTGGGGTAAGGTGAAGTGGAAGATGAAAGTAACTGTTGGTAGGTATTGATGTTCTTTGTGTGGGGGGAGAAGACAATACTCTATAATCAGATTGTGATGATAGCTGTACAATTCTGTGTCTATACTAAGAAACACAGAATTGTACGCTTGCAAAGGGTGAACTACTTATTTAAATAAAGCTACTTCAGAATGTTTTCCAAAATGGGAGATACTCAAAAGTCTCACAGCTTAAAGACATACCAAGTTCATGAGTATACATGAGAGACAGTCAACACTATCTCCCTGCTCACAGACAGGGTACCATGAATTGACATGGAAGGCAAATTGTTCCATCCTACCGAAGTTGTTATTTTATTTTTCCTTTACTTAGTGTTTACCTCCTACCCCTGGGTAGAGTGCTGTGACATCATCATGGCTAACCACAATCTCAAATTCCTGGGTGAACAGATCTTTTTTTTTTTTTTTTTCCTTTTCTTTTGTAGGGTTTTGGCCAGAGCCCACGTTGGAACCTGCCACCTCCGGTATATGGGGCTAGTGACCTATTCCTTTGAGACACAGGTGCACCCAAGGGCTCAAGGGATCTTATTGCCTCAGCATCCTGAGAATATGAGATTCTTGGTAACCCCACCCCACCGTTTCCAGTTACTTTAGACCACACACTTATGCCTTCCAGAGTGCTAGGATCAAAGGTGTGAATCACCACTCTAGACACTGAGGTAGGGATATTATTCAAACTATGATTTGTGGCCAATGGGAGCACTTCATGCCTGTCATTTGAGCAATTTGGGAGGCCCTGTTATTTGGATTGTCTGAGCTTCTGAATTGACGACCAGCTTGATAACTAGTGAGATCCCCATCTCTGAAGAATAAAAAATTGCCAAATGTTATGCAGGTGCCAAGGGTCCAAGTTCAGGGAATAAGTTCATTTTTTGATGTCACGTGAAGATTGCTGTGAGTTATGATACCAGGGACTCTACTGAGGGCAACAAAATGAGAATCTGTCTCAATACATAAATGGAGAAAGCAATTGGTTATGGTATTATCCCTCATTTTTACTCTTTCCAGGTTTGTAGTTTTAAAATTTTACCCTTAGATTAGACGTCAACTAGAGAAATTATTCTGTATTAGAGAAATTGAATTCCTAAAACCTGTATTAGTCAAGCCTTTGGATTTTATGTAACTGTGACCCTTTGATATTCTAAATTATTGTAGTCACTGGAAAATTCCCATTCAGTGAATTCTTGACTCTAATCAGGCTTCTCTTATGCACAATACAAAATCAAGATTACTCCATCCATCTCTTCTGTTGGGGTCCTTCAATCTAGCCCATTATTCCCTTGTCCCAATCATTCAGATGTCAGGGACCAGACATCTCTGAAAATCCCCTACCCTTGAAATCAAATGGCAATATCCTAACAAACCAATCCCCAATCACCAAGTCCTGACTCATTGATCCCCCCACAGAAGCCACAGTAAATCTCCTTCTTTATGTAGTCCCCTATTCCATGTGCCTACTGACATCTCTCCCCAATTTTGCTCTTGCAATCTGTGCCTAGCAAATTTTCTTTCTTTCTATCTATCTTTTATTATTTTTCTTGAGACAGAATCTCAATCTATTGCCTAGTCTAGATGTCTTGGCCTCAGTCTAGCACACAGTGACATCCAACTCTTTGATTTAAGAAATCCTCTAGCCTCAGCCTCTGGAGTAGCTGGAAATATATGAAAGTGCCACAAGATTTGGCTACCTTTTCTATGTCAGTAGCAACCTGGTAGGAGACCAGAGCTGAGGGTGTTTTCTTTTGCTCAGACTTGTCTCCAACACCTGATCTCAGGGGATCAGCTCACTTTGGCCTCCCAGAACATGCACACATTGTAGTCATGCTTGTCAATTATTATTGAGCTCTACTTAAAATATGACCTTATCTGGGGCATTGAGGATTTTGCCATCCTCACGCCCTGGGAATAATGTAAGGATTGTTTGGCATATCCATGGTGGCAGATATCACAACCATTATGTATACATCTCTATTTTGCTTATAAGATTTCATTAATGATTGTGTGTTGAATTTGTTGTCAAACATACCTTTTCTAATTCCTACGTGGCCAAGACACCAAAAGTTTGGATACACCTGGCACAGAGAACAGGAACGTGGAAACTTTCCAGATAGGCTGATATTTCCTATGATCATCCTAAATAATAGTGGGTATGCTATTTCCACTATGAAAGAAAGAAAGAAAGAAAGAAAGAAAGAAAGAAAGAAAGAAAGAAAGAAAGAAAGAAAGAAAGAAAGAAAGAAAAAAGCACATGTAGGTGGAACATATTTTTCCTAGAATAGTATCTCAAGAATAGAAGAAAAATTCCAATGTAATCAGCACTACTGTGAAACCCATAAAGAAGCACCGACACAACAATATTAAAGCTATAGACCAACAGCAGGCAAAGATGAAGAAGAAAGAGGAGTAAGAAGGTAGAAAGGAAGATGGGTGAAGGGGGGTAATTGGTGGTGCCATATTGATTGTGTATTTTACAAGGGTACATGTTAAATATGCAAATTGTAGAATACAACAGTCTTATCACAAGAACTAGGAAAGAGCATTGAAGGCTATGTTATCAAGTTTAATGTATTTAAAACTGTATATAGAACCAGCAAATTATACCCCCAGCACATTGTACCCCATAATTGCATTAATATACACAGATAATGCTCAGTGCCTGTGGCTCAATGGGCTAAGGCTCCAGCGACGTACACCTGAGGTGGCAGGTTCAAATCCAGCCTGGGACCGCGAAACAATGATGGTTACAACCAAAAAATGGCCGGGCATTGTGACGGGCACCTGTAGTCCCAGCTACTTGGGAGGCAGAGGCAGGAGACTCGCTTGAGCCCAGGAATTGGAAGTCGTGAGCTGTGATGCCACGGCACTCTATCCAGGGTGACAGCTTGCGGCTCTGTCTCAAAAAAAAAAAAAAAAAAAACCCACAGATAATATTCAATAAAAGAAAGAAAGATGGAATGAAAGAAATAAAAAAGAAAAAAAAAAGAAGATGGGAAGGAAGGAAAAGCAAAGAAAGACAAGAAAGAATGGAAGCAAAGGAAAGAGCCAAAAAGAAGAATGAAACGAAAGGTAGGGTGAGATAAGGTAAGGCAAGGTAAAGATGTGAAAGAAGTGAAGAGAATGGAGGGAAGGGAGAGAAAGGGAAGCAAGTAAGAAAAGAAAGAAATAGAGATGAAAGAAGGGAGGAAGGAAGGAAGGAAAGTGGAAGGAAGGAAGGGACTAAAAAAAAAAGAAACATAAGAAAGGAGAAAGGAAAGGAAGAAACAAAAAGAAGAATAAAACGTAAGGTAAGGTAAAGTAAGGTAAGGCAAGGGAAATGAAGAGAAAGGAAGGGAATAGAAAAGAGGGGAAGTGAAGGAAGGAGGGAAAGGAAAGAAAGAAAGAAAGAGAGAGAGAGAGAGAGAGAGAGAGAGAGAGAGAGAGAGAGAGAGAGAAGGAAAGAAGGGAGGAAGGAAAGAAAGAAAGAAAGAAAGAAAGAAAGAAAGAAAGAAAGAAAGAAAGAAAGAAAGAAAGAAAGAAAGAAAGAAAGAAAGAAAGAAAGAAAGAAAGAAAAAGAAAGAACGAACTTCATATACAATCTGAAATATTTTCATCGAACCATTAAACATAGCCTTCATGGCATCTCTTAATCACTATATGAAGACATTGGTATTCTGCATTTGTAGTCAGCACATTGTGCCCCATGATTGCACTAATGTACATAATTATGATTTAATAAAATTAAAAATAATAATAATGATATACTTAACAGTAAATAAATAAATAAATAAATAGATAATTTTAAAAAATAGAGAAAGAAAGAGGCTCAGTGAGGCTAATGACAGTTCCTACCCTACCTCTTATGAGGTTGCTGTATGGATTAGTGCCTGAGAATATAACTGTTATTGTATCATAAGTTTCTATTATATAGAAGGGGAAAGGGAAGCATGAAAAGATGAAGGTTTTTCTGTTTCGGGTTGTGTTTTTCAGGGTTTTTCTTGAGCAGCAAATATTTATTCTTGCCTGTTCTTTTGGAGTAACTCTGTTAAATGTTATTTTCATCATTTCTTTGCATTCAATAACCTGATGATTTATTTCACTGTTTTTTAGATCATTTACATCATCAGGCTAGCATCTGTAGCTTTCTGTGCTACCTGCTTTTATTAGTTCCTCCATACTTTCAGATCCTTCTAATGAGAGCTTTTAACAGCTCTCTAACCTGGCCCCTGGGCTATGAGCTTTCTCCTACCCACAGAGCCCCTAATGACATAGGTCATTAACTCTTCTACTCTACTGTCCTTATCTGGAAAGCCATTTCTTCTTTTGGTCCATGGCCATGTCTTTTAAGACCTAGCTAAATATTCCTATCTTATTTGGCTCGATGCCCTCAGTACAAGGATTATGGTGCCGGCCACATGCACTGAGAATCTCTTAAGTTCAAAAGTTACTGGTTGCTGTGAGATGTGATGCCACAACACTCTACCTAGGGTGACATAGTGAGACTCTGTCTCTAAAACAATAAATAAATAAATTAAATAAAGAACAAGAATAAGTTATATTTCATAGCTAAACTATATTTTTGGTTTGTTTGTTTGAGGCAGAGTCTCATTCTGGCGCCCTCATAGAGTGCTCTGTCATCATAGCTCACAGCAACCTCAAACTCTTGGGTGCCAGTGATCCTCTTGCTTCAGCTGCCTTGGTATGTGGGGACTATAAGTGCCCACCTAATTTGTGTATTTTTAGTAGAGTTGGACTGTGGCATTTGCTCAGGCTAGTCTTGAACTCCTACTCTCAAGAAATCCACCCCCTTGGCCTCCCAGACTGCTAGGATTACAGGTGTCAGTCACCTGGTCTGGCCTATACTAAACCATATTTGGCATTCCCAAAATGGCAATTGGTAATAGCAATGGACTGAATGTTTGTGTACCCACAAAATTCACTTTGTAATCCTAACCTCAATATGATGGCATAAGGAAGTTGGACCTGTGTTTGGGTCATGATGGTGGAGCCCTCAAGAATAACATATGTGCCCTTATAAAAGGGATGCCCCTCAGAGATATCTCTTATCCTCTTTCTGCCATGTGAGGACAATGTAAGTTAGCGTAATTCACCAGAACCAAACATACTGTCACTTAATCTCAAACTTCAACCTCCAGAACTATGAGAAATAAATTTCTGCTGCACCCATTCCATTGTACTTTGTTATAGCAGCCCTCATTAAGACAATAACACAAAAATTTGATCCTCAGTCCTAGAAAAGACAGTAAGTAAATTTCTACAAGTTTTTATTTTTGCCCCTTCCATCCTGTGATTCTCCAAATTTTAAGTCAAAACTGTTGTGAGAGCTCTTGTCTGCCAAACGTGACAATAATGATGATGATGACAATAAAATTCTTGACATATTTTAAAAGTTTACCTTCCAAAGTTAGTTATATACAAAGAAAATATGGTAATTAAGTATCTTCCAATGGTTGAATATTTTTCAAGTTACAACAAAAATACTCATGTTTGAACACAAATACTGATACAATGACTGTTTTCCAAAACGTTTTCCAGGATTCTAGATTCACAAACCATTTACCTTTTTGTTCAAAATGTTTCTGGAGGCCAGCTGTGGTAGATCATGTCTGTAAGACCAACGTTCTGGAAGGATGAAGAGGGAGGATCCTGTGATTTTAGGAGCTGGAAACCAACCTGAGCAAAACCAAGACCCCATTTGTGCTAAAAGAAATAGAAAAAGTAACCTGGCAAAGTGGTGCCTGCCTATAGTCCCAGCTATTTGGGAGGCTGAAGCAGGAGGATTGCTGAAGCCCAGGTGTTTGAGGTTGTTGTGAGCTAGGTTGAAGCCACTCACTCTAGCTTGGGCACAGATTGAGACTCTGTCTCAAAAATAAAAAAAAAAAAATACTGTATAGATTGTGACTTACCTTCCACTGACAGTGGGGCATGAACATGAACCACAGCCTCAAGGCCCTCTTTAGACTTCTCCAAATGTGCTAAGAGCGTGTTCTGGTTATCATTGTCTATTATTAGGGTAAGTTTAGTCCTCTCCTTGCTGGAAAGCTGAAGGTAACTTTTTTAATTGCTTGATTTTATACTTCTGAGGTGGGAAATCCCAAGGTATCTCTATAGGAAAGGAACACACATTTTGCTTGTAATATTATTTTCAAATCCTTTCGTATATTATATTTTATTAAGAAATTCCTTGATTTGCACCATGTTCAAATTCATGAAACAATAGAATTCTCAAATCATAGTTGTCAAAAGCTTTCAAAAAATCTCTGACTTCTCAGGCCCAAAGAACGGCCATTAGCCCTGTTGACAATAAGCTAAAAGTTCTCAAGGATCCACAGGTAATCTCTTATATTTAATAAATGGCTGCCTTGTGCATTAGGGATTTTTTTTTTTCTTGAGAGAGAGAGATAATCTCACTCTTGCCCAGGTATGAGTGCCATGGTGTCAGTACACCTCACAGTGACTTCAAAGTCTTGTGGTCTTGCCTCAGCCTCCCCAGTAGCTGGGACTACAGGCTCCTGACAGCATGTCCACCCAGCCAGTTTTTCTATTTTTAAGAGAGACTGGGTCTCACTCTTGCTCAGGCTGGTCTCAAACTCCTGAGCTCAAGCAATCCTCCGTCAGCCTCCCAGAGTGCTGGTATTGCAGGCATGAGGCACTGTACCCGGCCTGCATTTGAGGATTTCACTTCCAACCCCAGATTCTACTCTAGTACAATCTGATGTGACTGAATATTCCAAGAGACTCATATAATTCCTCCAGTCTTATGACCAAAAGATAAAAGGTGCATTTTCAAAGTACATTCCTAAACATTATCTGCATCGTCTGTAATCTGGAGATTCATCTTCTGGAATATGCAACAGAAATAAAGATTCCCTAAGCCTTGTTAAAAAATACCTTGTCGGTACTGCTTACAAGTTCACACACCAGGAAAACTCAAAGGAATTGATACTTAAGTCTGTCCACTGACAGATGAAATAACAGTTCTCTAGAACTTACGGAAATCACAAGCAAACTTATTCTGAGCCAAATTTGAGAACATAAGCTTGAGAACACAGATTGACTCAGTACAGACAGAGATTGTAACTGGAAATAGGTTACATGAGGCACAGTATATATGCACTTTCTAACAGGGGGTCAGGGAGAGTAGAGGTGGGATATGTATGGCCCAGAAGTTGGGAGAAGGAGGTACCACCTAAAGGCAAGGGAAACCTGTCTTTTTCATCCCAGAAGTTGATTGAAGGATCAACTCAGGATTAAGGCAGATTAATAAGAGAAGTGTTTATTTCTAAATGCCATGTTCGTGGGACAACCACAAGAGTGGTTAACCAATGTCTCAGTGATTTTCAGATACCTTTATAGATGTCTTTTAGAAGGGAATGGAAAGAATTCAAAGTGTAAGTGCAGCAAGTGGTTGCTAAGGAGGATGACTAGATGGGGGGGAAACAAGTTGACTTGTAATTAAGCTGAGAGATAGGTATTGTGTTTTAACAGATTTGGACAAGGAACAAACACATGAAAAAATGCTCGTCATCTTTAACCATCAGAGAAATGTAAATCAAAACCACTCTAAGATATCACCTAATCCCAGCAAGATTAGCCCACATCACAAAGTCCCAAAACACCAGATGCTGCTGTGGGTGTGGAGAGAAGGGAACACTTCTACACTACTGGTGGGATTGAAAACTAATACAGCCTTTTTGGAAAGAAGTATGGAGAATCCTCAAAGATCCAAAAATAGAGCTTCCATTTGAGCCTGCAATCCCATTACTAGGTATCTAGCCACAAGAACAAAATCATTTTACCTCAAAGAGATTTGCACTCGAATGTTGATTGCAGCTCAATTTCTAATTGCCATGTCGTGGAAGCAACCTAAGTGCCCATCAATGTGGTGTATTTATAGCATGGAATATTATTCAGCTGTTTAAAAGATGTAGACTTTACATCTTTTACATCTACCTTGATGGAGTTGAAATACATTTTTCTTAGTAAAGGATTGCAAGAATGGAAAAATAAATATCCAATGTACTCCATACTATCATCAAATCAATATGTAAACAATTACATGTTCATAGGAACAATAAAACACTAATATAGAGTGTTCTGGGGTACAGGGACACAGGAGAGGGAGGTGGTGGGAAATATTGCATAAAGAGGAAGGGCATGATGCAGGATCTCACCTAAAGTGCACATTGTGAGGGTGTATAACATGCTCCCTGGGTGAGGGACTCTTCTACAAATGGAACTTTACCCTGGAAGGGAGAACAATGTAGCCTAAAAATTGAACCCTCATATTAATTTGAATTTAAAGAAAAAGAAAAATAAATAAATAAATCACTTGGGCCAGGTCTGCTAGCATTCAGGGGGAGGAAAGGAATTCAGTTGCTCACCATATATATTTTGATCCAGTCAGTGAGGTTTTAACTAGACAGAGGGAAAGATTCCTCCAATGCTTTCTCATCTCCAGTGTTCTTTATTTATTTATATATTTTTAAAAATTTTTTTTGAGACAGAGCCTCAATATGTCACACTCAATAGCATGTTGTAGTGTCACAGCTCACAGAAAGCCCATACTCTTGGTCTTAAGCTATTCTTACGCCTCAGCCTTCCAATATCTGGGACTACAGGTGCCTACCACAACACCTGACTAGTTTTTATTTATTTATTTTTGTTATTGTTGTCATTGTTTCTTAGCAGGCCCTGGCTGGGTTCAAACCCACCAGGCCCAGGGCATGTGGCCACTGCACTAACCACTCAGACATAGGGGATGAGCCTCCAATGATCTTTAATTCAAAGCATTCTTTTTTTTTTTCACTGTTATAAAATAAAATATTTCATGCAAAGTATTAACTCTGCCCTCCCCCGCAAAGCCCAAACTCCCAACAAACAAAAAACTATTTGGGAACACTGCTATACTAACATACTAACCACAGTATAATCATTCACAGGAAAAAAGTAATTAAGCAATGAATTAAATTAAATAACAAAGTTCAAACTATCATAAACTCATAGACCACAATGATTTTACAAGACAAACAATTCCAGAAATTTTATAAACAATAAAAAAGAAGAAATATTTCAATATCATTCTACTTGATCTGGATACACCTGATATTGAAATTGGAGAAAATATATTGTTGTAATGGGAAATCACAAACTTGTTTCACCTATATCCTAAACAACATGTTGACAATTTGAATTAAAAAACTAATGTTTGGGGGGGGGGGAGTGGAGCAAGATGGCTGACTGGAAGCACCTTCCAAAAAAGGCTCCTGTCCAAAAGGGAAGATAACCTCCAGAAACTGCACAATTAAGCTGAATACTGGGAACCCAGCCAAGAGAGAGAAGTGATTTCTGCAGATAACCTCTGCTGAGACTGGCTGCAACCTCAAGAAAGCACGCTTCAGGTACAAAGTTTATCTGAAAGGAAGAGTGCCCCTCCCCTCCCCCAAGAAACCTCTGAGTTTCTTGCTTTTCTGTTTCCTTTCTTTTTATTCTCCTCTTTTGCTCCTATGAGTTTTCTACAGACAAACGGTGAACTGTGGACCTCTTGCCTCACCCCATGGAAGAGTGCTGTGGGAAGTGAGGTGTGCTTCCCCTGAGCACCCCGGTGTGACTTTGAAAACTCCGTTGCTAGGCAGAAAAACTGAACTAAAGTTTTCCTCACCATTTTAAACTTACTGTATACCCTTCCCTCCTTACCTGATGAACTAGAAATCTAACCATCGCTGAGACTGAGGGAGGAGGTCTCTAAGAAGCACCCCCACCCCTGCCAGCCGGAACAAGTGCCCCACCAGGAATAGACTACGGGTGGGGCTGCGGCCAGGCTCCCTCCCCTCCAACCAGGGAAGACGCAGGGGAGTGCCTGGTTCTGCACCCTGGGCTTGCCGGGCTTCTGCAGGTCTGCCATCTACTAGAAACTCTGAAGGCCACTGCCAGGCCACCACAGATCTGCCCCCCCCCAGATCAGGAACTCCTCCCCTGGGGACTATGCAGGCCTCTGCCTGACATCTGCAAGACTCCTGCTGTTCCTCCCCTGGCGAGCTCCACGCCAGAGCTTGCAGAGCTTTCGCAGACCTGCCTTCTGCCGGGAACTCTGCCTGCAACCGCCAGGCCTCTGCTGGGCAGCCCAGGGCCAGAAATGCTCCCAGCAACTGCCTGGCCCTACCCCCATGCTTGCTGGGCTTATGCAGATCTGCCATCTGCTAGAAACTCTCCTGGTGACCATCAGGCCTCTGCAGGTCTGTCCTCAGCCAAGATCTCCCCACCCCCCGCGACCACGCAGGCATCTACCTGGCAGCTGCAGGACCCCTGCAGGCCTGCCCCTGGGGAGTAAATTCCCTGGTGACTGTGTGGCCCCCCTCCGGAGCTTGCAGGGCTTCTGCAGACCTGCCTTCTACCAATAACTTTGACTGCAACTGCCAGGCCTCTGCAGGCCCACCCCGGGCAAGGAACTCCCCCAACATCCACCTGGCCCTGCGTCCCGTGCTTGCCGGACTTCTGCAAGCTGGCCATTGGCTACAGAATCTGCCGGCAACTGCCAGGCCTCCGCAGGCCTGTCCTGGGCAAGGAACTCCCCTGGTGATTTCATGGGCCTCAGTCTTGCCCCGCAGGACCCCTGCAGGTCCACCCCTGGTCAGGGACAGTACCGGTGACCGTGCGGGTCTCCACCTGGCACCCACGGGCCATCGCAGGCCAGCCTTCTGTCAGGGATTCTGCTGACAACTTCCAGGCCTCTGTAGGCCTGCCCCTAGCCAGGAACTCCCCTTGCGACTGCCTGGCCCTTCATCCCACACTTGCTGGGCTTCTGTAGGTTTGCTTTCTGCCTTGGACTCTGCCCATGACGGCCAGGCCCCTGACCAGGGTCACTCCCGGCAACTGCAAGGACCTCCGCCTGGCACCCACGGGGCCTCCGCAGGCCAGCCTTCTTCCAGGGACCCCAGCAGTGACTGCCAGGCCTCTCTGCAGGCCCACCACCGGCCAAAAACGTCCTGGACAACTGCACGACACTGAGCCCACCACTTGAAGAGCCAGACTTAACAGTGAAAAACAACCATGGGGTGGAATCAACAGAAAAACTCTGGCAATATGAATAATCAGAGTAGACCAACCCCTCCAAGTAACAACAAAGCAGACACAGCACAAGATCTCCTGCATAGGCAAATGGCCGAGATGTCTGAAATCAAATTCAGAATCTGGATTGAAAATAACATCAGTTGAATGGAGGAAAAGATGGAATTAGAATTTCAAGCAGTAATTCACAAGAGGATCCAAAAGATGTCTCAAGAATTTAACGAATTCAAAGACAAAATGACCAAACATTTTGACACATTGAGACAAGAAGTTGCAGCCCTTAAAGATCTGAGAAATTCAGTACAATCCCTCAGTAACAGAATGGAGCAAGCAGAAGAAAGGGTTTCTGGCATGGAAGACAAAGCTTTCAAACACTCTCAAACCTCCAAAGAGCAAGATAAATGGAAGGCAAAAACAGATCACTCTCTCAGAGAGCTCTTGGATAACTCAAAGAAAACCAATATTCGCCTTATAGGGATCCCCGAAAGTGATGAAGCAGCCTCACATGACACTGAATTCCTTATTCATGAGATTATGAAAGAGAAATTTCCAGACATGCCAAGAGATTCTAATTCAGATAGCAGACACTTTCAGAACCCCAGCATGACTCAACCCGAACAAGACATCCTCCAGGCACATCGTAATTAAGTTCACTAAAGTAAATATGAAGGAGAAAATTTTGAAAGCAACAAGATGAAAGAAATTGATAACCTACATGGGGAAGAATATTAGAATAACTGCCAATCTCTCTGATCAAACTTTTCAAGAGAGAAGAGAATGGCCATTGGCGTTTAATCTCCTAAAACAAAATAACTTTCAACCCAGGATCTTGTATCCAGCCAAACTGAGCTTCATTTATGATGGAGAAATTAAATATTTTAATGACATCCACATGTTGAAGAAATTTGCCATAACTAAACCAGCTCTCCAGGAAATTCTCAGACCTATTCTC
>CAUYON010012620.1:0-30018 GCA_963573935.1 Arctocebus calabarensis
ATCTATGGTTTTGGGATTTTGTGATGTGGGCTAATCTTACAAAAGATGATTCGTTAACTGAACAGGGGATAGTGCATGGGCACTGTGGAAAATCTTCATGCATACTGAGTAAACAAAAATGAATATCTACATACCTCTGTATTAATGAGTCTAAATCTTCATCAATAACTGACTACATTGTACACAAGCCCACGAATTTTTAATACATGTTCAATATAATTAAAGTTGTTTATTTAACAGAGATGGCACAAAAATGTTTGCTGCCAGGACCCTCTTATTTGGGGGATAACCTTGATTTAACTCTTCAATGTGTTTTCTCAAAGGGAGCTGGAGAATAAATAACTTAGTTTTAATTTGTCATTTAACTCTCAAGTTCAGTTTTCTTCTATACATTTTTAAGTCATTTATTTTGCATTTCACTAACCCCAACTTCTATATCTCTTTTGCTCAATATTTTACTCCCACCATCCTCACCCTTTTCAAAACTGAAGCAAAAGGGAGGGAACGGAGGGAAGGAGGGAGGGAGGGGGAGAGAGAGTGAGAGAGAGAAGAGGAGGAAAGTCAAAGAGAAGATCAAAATGATCTCATTAAGGGTGGGAGGAAAAAAATGTACAAATTCTATTTTGCCCACCTTATACTATTCTTACATGCAAGGTAATGCTGGAAGTGTAGCCCACTTAAAACTGTTGTCTCTGCTTTGTTGCTGCCCAGAGTTGAGGCTCCCATCTGTTATATGCTTCAAGAATGTTAGCATCAAGGCTGTTAGGAGAGTAACAACTCCACCCATAAATATTACTCCTTTGGCCATGATATCTTGGGTCAGAGAAGTTAATCATGAAGACTAGTTACATGCAACTGACCCCAATATAAACATGATCTTGAGAAATCATTCTTTTATATCTGGAAAGAATCTCAGAGATTATTTTACCTAACTCCTTCATTTGTAGATGGAAAAGCTGACTCAAGAGAGATTATGTCTTACCCAAATTCACATGACAAATTAATTGTAAAGACCTAGAACACCTGGTCCAGTGATTTTAGAACCATGCCATGTCACCATTCCTTTGAGTTCATTCATTCACTCAGAAAGTAAATTTTTCTGAGTGCCTACTCTGTTTTAGGTACTGCTTTATAGACTAAAATACACCAGTAAACAAATTCCCTCATGAAATTTACAGCCTACTAGGGGGAGAGAAAGTATAAACATGACATATAATTCAAATGGAATTTTAAAGTACCATGGAAAAATATATAATAGGGTAAAGAGGATAGGTAGCTAAAGGAGAGTGCTTGTAATTTTATGTAGGGTGGTTTGGTTAGGGTAGTCACATGGAGGAAGTGACATCTGAGGAAAGACTTGAAGGAGGTGAAGAACCGAGCCTTATGGGTAAGGAGGAATAGCATTCCAGGCAAAGGGGGTGAGTGCAGACTTTAGGATGAGGGCCTGCTTTGTATGTTTGAGGCTAGAACAGAGAATAAGGGCTAGAGTAATAGGAGATAAGGTCTGTGCTGCAGTTTGAATATTCATCCCTGCCAAAACCCAGGTTGAAATTTAATCCCCAATGTGTCAGTATTGAGAAGTAGGGCCTTTAAGAGATGACCTGTGGATCGATGGGTTAACAGATTAATGGGTTATCATGGGAGTGGCACCAGTGGCAGAGATCTGAGATAGCATGGTAAGCTCCCTTACCACGTGCTGCCTTGGCACTCTGCACAGTCTCCACTGGCAAGAAAGTTCTCATCAACTAGGCCCCCTAAACCTTGGACTTCCCACACTCTGGAACTGTAAGATATAAATTTCATTCCTTATAAATTACCTAATTTCTGATAATTTTGTCCTAAGGAACAGAACAGAGTAAGAAAGGGAAAAAGAGCTGCAGGTGAGAGTGAGGGAGCCAGATTCTCTACAGACACCGGCCTTTAGTCTGAGACAGGGATGCAGGGGATGGGGGCAATAGGAGCAAATGAGTGACAGGAACTCATTTCCATCGTAGTGGGATCACTCTGGCTTCTCTTTTGAGCAGATTAGACTAGAGGTAATAAGGGTGGAAGCAGTGAGGTCACTTAGGCTAGAAGGTATTACTAAGATTTACACCATTCAGGGTAACTCATCAGAGTATACACAATTAAAATTTTGATAGCTGTTTGGGTTTGTGTTTAGTGACAAGTCTTTGATGCCTGACTAAATGAAGCATTGACATACGAATTATTTGGTTTGAGAATTAAAATTTATCTTTGAATAGAGAATTCTCAATTCTGAGTTTTTGAGAGTAGTGTGAGATTGCCAAGAAAACTCAAACACAGTAAAGTAATATAGCTACCAAAGTAATTTTTAAAGACTGATATTAGGAAACAGTAAATGTGAGTTTGTATGTGGATCATTACAAAAGTTTTGAGATACAAGAAACGTAAAATCCATGCTGACAGAAATAAATGAAGTCCTCCTACTAACACTGGTAAGACTGAGAAAGTTCAAATTTCCACAGGTGAATCAGAAAAGATGCTGTCAACTGTGTTTTTCGGAAGTAAAATAATGGACCATAACACAGTCTGTCTCAAAACTTTGTAATGACATTTGATCTGCAGTACAAGTTGAGATGAATACAAACAAGTAAGATGAATCTCTAGGAACTTCTTTAACAATAAAGATGATGAAAGAACAACCATGCTTTAGCAGCAGGCTCCAGCCTTTTTAGGACCAGGGACTGGTTTCATGGAAGACAATTTTTCCATGGAACAGGGTGGGGGTATAGTCTCAGGATAATTTAAAGCACATTACATTTATTGTGCACTTCATTTCCATTATTATTTTGTAATATTAATATTCTGTAATCTGAAATAATATAATTCACCATAATACAGAATAGTGGGAGCCCTGAGTTTGTTTTCCTGCAACGAAATGGTCCCAATAGCATCATCACCTCAGCTCCATTGGCATTAAATCTGCATAAGGAGTGCACAACCTAGATCCCTTGGAAGTGCATTTTACAGTAGGGTTTGGGCTCCTATGAGAATCTAATGCCGCCTACTCTTCTGACAGGAGGTGGCGCTCCGGGAACAATAGGGAGCAGTTGTAACAGCACTGCTGACTCACCTCCTGCTGTGCAGCAAGCGGTCCGTCCAGTACTAGTTCTCACCTGGAGGCTGGGGATCATATACATATTTTTAAAATTACTAATAAATAGCATAGAGATTCTATTTTAGAGTGTACATGTTTTCATACACATTATTTCATATTATCTGAATGCTTTTAAGTCTATGTACCTTGGCTAAGGCTGGACTTCTTACTGGAGTTCCAGATCCCATGGTGGTTGTTCTCACTGCACCATTTGCCTACCTGTAGAGCTTGAAATACACTTGTTCCTGACATCTTTATTTACAAATTAAAAATGAAACACTAAGAGAAATCCAGTTTGCCTCATGAGAATTTTCTACACTTTTAGTTAAGGGCCAAGCTGTGCTCTGTGAAGTGTCTCCATCATTGCCAAAATGCAATTAGAGAATCACTAAAAATTGCTTAATGATGCCTGTGTAGGGGAGACAAATTAAGGATATAGGACATGTGTTTTCTTGATTACATTAGCATTTGGCTTCTGTTAAGAAGCTATCTTCATTATTAAAAACATTTTGGGGAATTTTGAATGGACTTTACTTAGTGATATGTAACAGGTTTGGAAAGGATGGTTTACCACAGATTGCTATGAAAACAGTAAATAAAGAGGCACTACATTTACTAGATTAAAACTTACAATCAATAGTTACCTTTTTATAATATAAACCTTATGTCAGTTTCTTTGCTGACTCTTAGCTCTTTTGATAGGTTGTTTTGGTAGCATTCAGTCAGAAAAAATGTTTATTTTTGCTTTTTTTTTCTGAGATTCATTAGTTGTTTAAAGACAAACCCATTCCGTCTTTCTCATTTGTCATTGTGGTCAACAGAACATCTTCTGATTGTTCTGGCCAAAAATTATCCTGGCCTCCTCTCTTACAACTCCTATCAAATGCTGACATCTCTTCAAAATATACAAATAATCTATTTCTCCACTTCTATTACTGCTGCTCTAGTCTTGGTTACCATTGTCTTTCATTAGATTATTGCCAGAACTTCCTAATTGGTCTCCATACTCTCAGTCTTTGTCCCTTTTAGTATATTTACACCACCATAACTACAGTGGCATTTGTGAAGCTTGGAGTCAGAATGTCACTCTCCCATTTGGACAGGCCTATGATGCTACAACATCTGCAAAAACTTCTCTCTAATTCAATGTGCTTGGACTACACAGGATTCCAGTGGGTTCCCACTCGGGGACATTTGTGCAGTCTTTCCCTCTGCCCAGTAACAAATTACTATAATTCCTCTGAGCTGAAGATAGCCAGAAAAATATGCACCTAATATTTGCAATGTTACTTCAGGTATTTTATTTGATTCTCATCATAGTCAGGAGCACATCCATTTACGTGCATGCTGTAAAATCAACCTTTAATACTTTAGGAGTCAGTTCCAAAGTAAACATTTGTTTTAACACATTCTTCTGCTATAAGTAAGCAATACTTTCCTATAAAAATCAAGATGCCTTCTAGTCCACGGAATATTCTTTAAACAAGAGAAAACTTCAGAATCATAATCATTAGAAGCTTCTTATTTAAAACGTATCCCCCTCCCATATAAGTGAAACCAGCTTTAAAACAGAAAGCAAAACAAAGGAAAATACAGAAAAGTAAGAAACGTCTTTTAAATTTTTGAGCATTTTCTCACATTTTTCCATTTTTCTTAGCATATGTTTTTTGACTTAAGTTCCCTTTTATCATAAACATAAATAGAAAATAAAGTTGTTTAATATTCTTCTCATTAAAGTACCTTTTTTACCCGTTTTCTTAGCTTTTGCCATGTTTTTAAAACAGTAGTTTTCTTTGTAATTGCTGCGTTGACCTTGAAAAAAAGACGTTTCATATATTGCTTCAAGTTCATTGCCAGAAATGGTAGTAACAAATCAAAAGTTCCCAACATTTCGAGTACTGCAATTTTTACACTCAAGACTGTTATTGAAAGCTACTTTCTCTTTCCCAATTAACAGAACCGCGCAATCACAGACATCCTCACATCCATGCCCACCCGCGTTCACTTCACAAATTCAAAAGTGAACCCTAAAAATCTGAACCCAGGAGCCAGATCTCGGGACTGCCAGTCGATTTCTCCCCTGGGTCCAGTCGGACTCAATAAGCGGCTGGACCTGCTCTATGCCGTATCAGACTCCATGCAGCCTCTCGCCCAGTTCTTTTGGAATGTCAGGCAATTGGAGGTCGAAAAACACGAAAATCACCTAAACCTCACAGCCAGTCAAGACCACGTTGGGCGTCCGCAACGCGGACCAAATAGGTTTGCAAAACGGAAACCTCCGTAGCTCGCGGACGCCCCCGCTCCCCGCCACCATCTACACACGGTCGGGCCTAGGGGTGCGAGGCCGACCTTCAGCCCAGATTCATCGAGCGAGGATGCAGCGCTGGAGGCCCCTGCAAAGCCCAGGAGACAGCCTTAGGTGTCCTTGGCGAATGCCAGACCCGCCCTTTCACCACCCCAGCAAATTCTGAACGGGCGTGGGACAGGCGGCGAGTCAGTGCCTCGCTGGCTAGGCCGAATGAGTCGAACGCAGAACTAGGGAGCAGGGAGAGGCTGGCGCGGAGCGTTGCTCAGCAGGCCCGGTCTGGCTTTGGGTCCTGGACCTTCCAGCCGGGGGTTCTCTGCGCCTGCGCTCGCCCGGCTGCTGCCCGCCGCTGGCTCTCCCAGCGCGGCCGTGGTCTCGGCTGCAGCGAGCTGCCTAGGTGTCTGGGCAATCCATGGGCAGCAGCCAGAGCCACGATGACAGATTACGGCGAGGAGCAGCGCAATGAGCTGGAGGCTCTGGAGTCCATCTACCCCGACTCCTTCACAGGTGACTTCCGCGGCCGCAAGCCCGTAGCCTTCGGAGGTGGAGTGGCCCGACCGGAGCCGCCGCGGCCCTGGGCCTCCTCCTGGGGAGGAGATGGGACTGCGAGGCTGCCCGGCCAGCTTGTCCACCAGTCTTCTCAGGTTCTTCAGTCGCTTATCAGTAACTGATTTTTCTTCCTTTCCCCCCTTTTCTCTGAAATCTAAAAGTCCGGGTGATGCTGGGGAGTGTCAGATTTGGAATTGAGTTGGGAGCCCTTTCTTGGGTTTCTGTGTAACCTACAGCAAGCCGAGATTTAGTGAAATATACCAAAGGAAAAGCTACTCCTTGTGGGAGTAGTTTGTCCAGAATCGCAAAGGTGTCATTTTTCACATTTTCATCTTTATTGAGGTCGAAACGAAACATACGATCGTGTTTTAAAGTTTGTGGGATTCAGAGTACTGTTCTCAGAGCTACCCAGAATCGGTCTTGAGAGTAGCGTAATCCCTGAAGTTTATCAGGCTTCATCGTCAAGGATATTCTGGCATTCTACAGAATGCCTACTGAATGATGTGGCCAAAGTTTCTGTCCCGCTGTGGATTCATGGGTTGTTAGGCTGTAAGGAGTATTAGACATCATCAACCTTAGGACTCCTCCTGCCACAAGCAGAGTAATGGAGGCACAGGAAAGGTAAGTGGCCTGCTCCGGGTCTGCCCGCGGGTTAGTGGCAGGGCTGGTAACAAGTGAGTCAGGTCCGGAACTCTTTCCTGTCCTTTCACCTTCCAGACACGTGGATCAGGAATCCAATTCCACCTAAGATTAGGGGAAGCAGAAGATTACTTGATAGGTTGGGCTGATGTAAAATACGAAGTTCATTAGTTATAATTTGAAGGAAGAGAATTCTGTATGAAGCTGTGTTTCATATTATTCTGAAAATGGTACAAGGTAAACTACCAATGTGGCTTCCTTAAGATCTAAGAAGCAGTCAAATAAAGCCAATATGAGTGAGTAGAACCTAGGTTTGTGGATTTACATTCTCCATCCCTTCCTTTGAATGTTGTCCATCATCAATTGTCAGAATTTATAGTTTAGGATATGTTACTTTAACTTGTAAATTCCTATCCTTCTCCCTTTTACTGTGTACTTAGTTTTCTTGGCTCTGCCTTTTGACCACCGCTTGGAATGGTAGCAAATTTTGTTCTGCTTTGCCAACAGGCAGATGTCTCTCAGCTACCCCAATATAGCTCCAGTCCTGTTCATGTTCTCTCTCACCAGCAGTACATCTGTGCTGTGAGGATGTTAAGGGGATGAGTGAAGAGGGGTTTGAGAGTGTCATTAACTTGGTGAGTGTGTATGGAGTATGGCTCCCTTCTCTATCCTTGCTTATATGTTGATAAGTAAAACAGAATAGAGGGTCAGTTGTTAGAAATATTCTTAGTTACGATGTTTGGTCATTTCCAGCACTTGGAAATGAATTGCTATGAACATTGTAGGCAGACTCAAGAAAGCATAGGATGTGCTGTTCTTTTCATTTCTTTTCAATCCATTATTAAATCCTGTGCATTTAAGCATTTATGTAAGTGATACATTTTTAACCCTAGTACCAAGTTGTACTAGGCCTTGAAAGCTTTGTTATAGTTCAGTATGTGAAATTCTTGTCAGATGCACAAGTGCTTGAGGATTCCAAGCCATAGGAATAAAAGATAGTTTATAAATCTGTTGATGTATTTACATATTCTGCAGTAGCAATTGAGCCATCAACGTCTAATTCCTGAATTATTACTATGAGCTTTGCAATAAATAAATTAAAATGGGATGTCTTGATTTATAGTTCTTAGGGAACTTTGCCATGCTAGTGATCACGTTCTTTATGAAACCTTTTAGGAAAAAGAGCACTTTGAAATAAAATGTTCTCATATTTGATCTTTGGAAGTCTTGAGCATTTGCAAGGTTTGTTGCTTTATAGTCTTCTTTTGTGTGTATGATTCATACTTCTTTATTCTTATGCCAAGTTTAAGAAGGAACTTGCATGTGTCAGTTTACCAAGGAACACCAATTGGTAGTTTTCTAACTTTTGAATCACACTTAACTTTGAGTCACATTTATTAGCAATTATTGGAATTTGTAAATACTCAGTGCTATTAATGAAGGATGTAGATATACTTTTTTTTAATGGATGACTGCTTGACAAAGAAGCATTTGTTAAGTACACAAGACCCACGTGGCTGCAGAAGAGGCACAGTATAGCCCATAGACCTAGCCTAACCTCAGAATTGTTTGACTATTTGCAAAGAACTTTTGGTCCAGTGTTGCATTTGTTGTGAATTATAACAAATCATAATACAATTTCTTCTTTTTGCCTATTCTGTAGCTTGGTTGCACATTGATCCAACCCTCCTAACAACTAGTCTTCCAAAATATAAATGGACTCTCCTGACACCACATTCTCCTTCAGTAGTGCTTCACTTGACAAGGTCCTGCTAAGGTAGTAGAATTTGGTTATTTCAATTTCTATTATCAAAATCTCTTGCTGTGGGAAGTTTTGTTGGAACAAATTTATTGGCATCAGGTTAAGCCAAAGCCAAATTTCTGTTTGCCTTACCAAGAGGGCTACATAATCCTGTATTTACTGTGTCAGTACCTTTAAGTAGCAGCCATTAGTATTTAACAGGGATAGTTGTGTCTTACAGATAGACGTCATCTTGTAAAGTAGTTTTTCTAAGACCTACTTTTTTAAAGGATAGATACTCCTTAACAACCAAAAGAACTTATTTTGATATGAGATCTCTGGTTTTTTGTGAAAACTTAGGGTCATTTGTATATCCCTTTAGAGTACATTTTAGTGCTATCTCCATTATCTTTGTTTTGATAAAATCCTTAGTTTTATCCATTTCATCATCATCTGGCCCCATATCACCTAACCTCTCTCCTGCCTTTCTGTTAGTTCCTTCCACTAAGCCCAAGGGCATTCTTTTTCTCAGAAGTATTTTGATCCACTCACAGTGATGGAAGTCTGGCATCTTTAGTGAAGACTGTCACTGTATTATAATGGTAATGCCTCACAATGGGATTAGTCTTTCAGAACTTGAGAATCATCTATTTTTAAGTGGCTTTCCCATCCCGATTTTAGTTACCACCAAACTTTGAAATATTATCCCTTTCCTTGTTTTCTTCAGTTTTTTGCTTTATGATTAGATTCATCTGTGATAGAGAACCCACAGTCGTGCTTCACTTGACAAGGTCCTGCTAAGGTAGTAAAATTTGGTTATTTCAATTTCTGTATCAAAATCTCCATTGGTTTTTTAAAAGGTAAAAGCTTATTTACTGTCACATGTAAAAGAAATGTGGCAGCTGTATTCCAACATTTCCTAATGGATCTATCTTCTTCTAACTTAGCTTTTTCTTCTAACTTAGCTCTCTGTCATCACTAAAATGTGGTCTCACCCTCATGATCAAGGTGGCAGCACTCCCTGTTCAGGCAGAAGGATAAATAAAGGAATGAAGAAAAAAAGAAGTAAAAGGAAGCAATTTCCTAAGGACATTTTCTAGACACTGTCAAAGGACTTATCTGCTTCCATGTCGTTAGCTGGAACTTAGACATTTGATGAGGCCTAGCTGGAAGTGGTAAATGTAGTCTTTATTTTGGGTGGTCAGTAAGCTCAGTTAAAAACAGTGTGACTTGAACAAGGGAAAAGTGGATATTGGGGGACTATTAGCAGTGTTTCCCAATATTCTTTTTCTTTGTTGTACCTGGTTTCACTTTTTTTTTTTCTATAATAGCATCTTGGTATAGTGTCTTCAGACAAATCATATAACCTCTTCAAGCCTCAGTATATTTAATATACTATATTTAATGAGAATGTAAGTGCACATAGCTCGTAACTGTTAAATAAATATATAAAGATACTCTACTAGAAATTTACCATCTTAGTTGTTGATACTACATTGATAGAGTTTCATAATTCTTTGTCTTTTTATGAGCTAACAGTTTTGATTTCCACTCCTTCAGCTGCTCATGAACATAGCTACATCTTGAAGATGCCATCTCCAAAATTTTAGCCTTTGAAATTCCTCTTCCTGTCCATGACCCTTGTAGCTTTATGTAGTTTTTTCCTTCATAGTCTCTTTCTGGTTCATCTTGTCTCCCTATTTTGTCTGGCTACCCAGGTAAAGAAGTTCAGTGATATTCTTGCTGACATCCCATGTCCTTTGGGTTTTCTAATTTACCAAATACTTCTTGCACCCATTTTTAGGAGCTCAGTCTGTTAGGGAAACAGACATCAGATAAATTTAGGGAGAGGTTATAGCCTAAGTTGTTTTGGATAACTGAAGTGGTAATGAGTTAACAAGTGAATATGTCTGGGGGAAGAGTATTCCAGCATGGCCACAGCATACACAGAAGCAGGACTCTGAGAGAACAAAATGTGTGCAAAGGACAAATGGTTTGGAATTGCTAAAACATAAAGTGAGTAGTGGGAGTCATGGAAAATGAGACCTGACAAGTAAGCCGGGGCCAGGTCACAGAGGGCCTTGTCAGGGTTTTAGATATTATCTGACAGGTCAATAGTTCATTGCCCATTCACAGCACACATTTTAGTCAGTGGCATGTCAGCCCCAGATCCTGGTAGGTGGCGTAGCTTCACAAATAAAATAGGCTTCAAGTTATGCTGTTTTCTGGTGTGTGGCCTATGGCTTCAGCCCCTTCTCACAACTGATCCTAACTTGCTGCTTTTGGGAAGTTGCTAGGTGGGTAATAAATCTACTTGCTAGGGAGCTGCTATGGATAGGTAATGATGTGTGAGGAGAGACAGTGGGCGGGGGGCGGGGGGAGAATCATCCTCCTTTTCTTGAAATCCTCCCTTCCCTTTGATTTTCATAACACCTGTTCAGTTTGTTGTTACCTCTCCTGACTCCTTCTTTTAATCTCTAGCATTTCTACTCCTGCTTTGTTCTTCAAATTAAGGATTCCTTACAGAGTTGGTATTGACTTTCATTCTCTTGTTACTTTTGTGATGATCTCACTTATTAGTCTAGTGGCTATCAGTTCTCCGTAGATGACCCTATGTTGAATTAAAGCCTAGCTCTCTTTAGCTTCATTTACATATCTGATTGCTTCCACCTGAAAGTACCTGTGCCCTTAAAAAAATAACATGTGATTTTTCTTTCCTTGTATTGCTCATTTGATTCAGCGGTATCACATTCTCAGCCTGCAAACTCAAAATACCACCCCCATCTTAGCTTCCTCCCTATTTCCTGCTATTCCCATTGCTGCTAACCTACTTTAGTACCTCATTATCTTTACCTGTGTCATCCTACCTCTAGCCGTGTTTCTTTTCTTCCATTTTATGTTGTTAGATTTGTCTTCCTATGTTTAGAAAACAGTTTTGATCGTATCATTGCTAAAAAAGCTATTGTCCATAATTAACTTCTAGGTGTATTTTCAACTAATTGTCTTTACCAGCACACAGGTCCAACAGAAGAATTTGTTATTTCTTATAAATTCTTTTACCTTTCCCACCATAGTGCCCTTGCTTCCCTGGTACCCTCAAATTCATTCCCCTTCTCCATCTCTGCTTGCAAAATGTGACATCCATGATTAACAGCCTAGTTCAAATGACTTCCTTGGAATTTCTTAGAGCTGGAAATACATTTTTGTTTTTAAGTAAACCTCTATGTACTTTATTTATTTTTGGTTGGTTAGTGGCTATATTGCCTTAGACAAGTTATTTAAAAGCTTTGTGTCTGTTTCTAAGTTTGTAAAACTGGGGTAATACTATATTTGGTTGTTTCTAAGACACATTTTTTTAATGAACTTACAATTGATAACATGTCATATTTGGCACTTTATTTTTCTTTCTTACTGGTTTATAAATCACTAAGGTGTAAAGTAAGGTATATCTCATACTTGATGGAATCATAAACATGGTGAACTATAGTTAGAGTATAAAGTTACAGGCTTGGTGACACAAGTAAAGGATTTTCATGTCACTGCGTAGCATAGCACAGGCTCAAAATGATACTCAACAAAATGTTAGGTGTTATTATTGGGAGATACATCAACTCTGTTTTTACATATACTTGTTAAAGAATAGGCAAGTCCAGTCATTTTATGAAAGCTTTATTATCATGGCCTTTCAGTGGCTTTTTCAACATAGGCTTGACTGCCTGAGACCTATTAAAATGTAAGTCCACTGAGACTTTCTTCCTGAAATACACAGCATTATAATAATTATAGTAATTACAGGTGTTCAGCATTGTTCATGTGCCTTAAACGTGAATTAAAATGAAGGCAACTGTTTTGAAAGTATATTGGTAATACATATTTATGGCAGCTTCAGAAAGTTCCCAAATAGTAAAAGCTGGAGAGTTTCCATGGTGACTCCTTCAGTGATGCAGTGCTCTTACATTTCAGAAAGAGTCTGCAGAGCCGTTGCCAGTCTTGACAGGTGCCAGTGCTTCCCAGGCAGGGCGTGAGGCTTAGGCTTAGCAGCCATCCCTGGTGGCTTGAAATTTACTTGTTTACGCTTCAGATGGTTCTGAATACAAATGTTTTGTTTTGTTTTTTTCTGTTGTTATTTTTCTCCTTTCATCCCATTAGTTTAGTTCTTTCACTGAGCCAAATTTATTGCAATTCTACATACAGACTGACACTGACCTTAGAGCTTTCATAGAATTGTCATCGTATTCTTGTGGGGGTATAGATAATAAACAGAGATACGCTGTTAGATAGACATTAGGCTGTAAAATGTCATATAAAGGTTATTTATTTATATACATGTTGACTTACATGTCTTACCAAATTGTAAGCAGTATGTTTAGAATCATTGCTAATTCATTTTATAATTCTATGAAAAATGGTAGAAGCTCAGGAATATTTGTGAAAGAATAAAGTTTGGTTACAGAGAAGATGTGGGAGGAAAGAGAAAGGGAGAGAACAAGAAGATACACTAAGAAATCAATGTTTACTGTTTGTCATGGAGATTCTGCGTTATACTTCAGAATGTACATATATAAAAATCAGTAACGAGATTAATATTATTCATGTGGGTAGTTTCTGGTGAGAAACTTCAAACTGTTTGCCATTTGAGATTTTTTAAGAATGCAATTTTTGAGGCATAGGTGGAGATTAAACTCCTTATTTCAGTTGATTTGGTAAAACTCCAAGAGGGTTATGTATTATAAATATTTCTTTCTAGATTAAAGATAACCCTCACTTTAAGTAGGAAGTTGATGGACGTTTTATCATTTCAACATATTGTTTAGTTTGTATTGGTGGAAATGGAAATACAGGATAGGGACCAATTTGGAGGATTGATTAGTGATAAATTGCTAATATGGAAAAGTGTCTGCCTTAGAAATCATATTAATAATTTCTCTGTATATTTTCTTGCAGTGTTATCAGAAAATCCACCCAGCTTCACTATTACTGTGACATCTGAGGCTGGAGAAAATGATGAAAGTAAGTCTAATAAAAAATACTTGCAGTTTTTCTAAGCTTCTCTCTCAGGAATGTCACTCATTTTGCAGCCATTTTGCTGGGCATTCTAAGTGTGGAGGTGCTAAAATGCTGGTATGAATCTAGAATGAGTGTTTCTGGCCAGTATTTACGGTTAAACATGATTCCTAGAAATAGAGAGGACATCAATGGTATGTAGTCTGCAAGGTAAGCTTTGTTTTTAAAAGTGAAGGGGAAACATTAACTGCATAACAGATGGAGAAAAGATGGGAGATTTTTGTTTAAGCAAGACTTTGCATGCAGATATATTTCAGTGGTTGTGTGGTATTCCTTTGAAAGAATGTTGTTTTTTCATGGCATTTTTCTCTTTGCACATTTAGGTTGAATATACATTTGCTGTTACAAGTAGGGCTGGCTATACACCTATCTGCATGTTTTTCTTTCTCTTAAAATAAAGTAGCTATAAAACTAATGAATTAAAATTATATAAATTAAAAAACATTCAATGGAGAAAAGATTCCCTATTTAATAAACAGTGCTGGGTGAACTGGCTGGCAACCTGTAGAAGACTGAAACTGGACCCACACCTTTCACCGTTAACTAAGTTACACTCTCACTGGATTAAAGATTTAAACTTAAGACATGAAACTAAAAATACTAGAAGCAAGTTCAGGGAAAACCCTTGAAGAAATTGGCTTGGGCGAATATTTTATGAGGAGGATCCCGGGGCAATTGAAGCAACACCAAAATTATACTATTGGGATCTGCTCAAACTAAAAAGCTCCTGCACAGCCAAGAACACAGTAAGTAAAGCAAGCAGACAGCCCTCAGAATAGGAGAAGATATTTGCCGGTTATATCTCCGATAAAGGTTTAATAACCAGAATCCACAGAGAACTCAAATGTATTAGCAAGAAAAGAACAAGTGATCCCATTTCATAGTGGGCAAAGGACTTGAAGAGAAACTTCTCTAAAGAAGACAGGCGCACGGCCTACACACGTATGAAAAAATGCTCATCATCCTTAATCATCAGAGAAATGCAAATCAAAACGACTTTGAGATATCATCTAACTCCAGTAAGATTAGCCCCCATCACAAAATCCCGAAACAAGAGATGTTGGGGTGGATGTGGAGAAAAGGGAACACTTCTACGCTGCTGGTTGGGAATGCAAACTTTTGGAAAGATGTTTGGAGAACACTTAAAGATCTAAAAATAGACCTGCCATTTGATCCTGCAATTCCTCTACTAGGTATATATCCAAAAGACCAAAAATCACCTTATCACCAAGATATTTGTACCAGAATGTTTATTGCAGCCCAATTCATAATTGCTAAGTCATGGAAGAAGCACAAGTGCCCATCGACCCATGAATGGATTAATAAATTGTGGCATATGTACACCATGGAATATTACGCAGCCTTTAAAAAGATGGAAATTTTACCTCTTTTATGTTTACATGGATAGAGCTGGAACATATTCTTTTTAGTAAGGTATCTCAAGAATAGAAGAAAATGTATCCAATGTACTCAGTCCTACTGTCAAACCAACTTATAGCTTTCATATGAAAGCTGTAACCCAATTGTATAGCCCAGGAATATGGGGAAAGGGGACATGGAGGGGAGGGAAGGAGAGGTAAGGAGGATGGGTAGAGGAGGGTAATTGATGGGCCCACACCTGCGGTGCATCTTACAAGGATACATGTGAAATTTACTAAATGTAGACTATAAATGTCTTAACGTAATAACTAAGAAAATGCCATGAAGGCTACTTTAACCAGTTTGATGAAAATATTTCAAATAGTATATAAAAACAACACATTGTACCCCATGATTGCATTAATGTACACAGCTATGATTTAATTAAAAAAAAAAAGATAATTCACATAACAAAAACATTAAAAAGTGTGTGTGTGTATGTATATATATATATATAAAATTATATAAATCAAATTTGTCAGGTATTTGGGATGAGTGGTGTCTAAAGTTTATTTCTGGCTCGGTGCCTGTAGCTCAGTGAGTAGGGTGCCGGCCATATACACTGAAGGTGGTAGGTTTGAGCCTGGCCAAGCCTGCCAAACAACAATGACAATTACAACCAAAAAATAGTTGGGCATTGTGGCAGGAGCCTCTAGTCCCAGCTACTTGGGAGGCTGAGGCAAGAGAATCGCTTAAGCCCAAGAGTTTGAGGTTGCTGTGAGGTGTGATGTCATGGTACTATACCGAGGGCAACATAGTGAGACTCTGTCTCAAAATAAATAAGTTCATTTCTGCCTTTAATCAACTTCATTAAATAAGGTAATTTGATAAAAAATGTTCTGTAAATTGGCATTAATAACCCCATGAATTTTTTTTCGGTAAGGCTAGTGAAAGAGCAGGAGCAGTCTTTAATAGCTAATTGTTAATGGTATCAACTGATAACTCTCAATCTGTCTTGTACAATTGAAAATGAGGTTAGCATTTAAAGCAGACTTTAGCAAAATCTGAATTAAAAGAATATTGCCCAGAGTGGTGGCTCACACCTGTATTCCTAGCACTTTGAAAGGCCAAGTCAGAAGGATTGCTTGAGGACAGAAGTTTCAGACCAGCCTGAGCAACATAGAAAGACTTTGTCTCTAAAAATTTGGGCAACAAAGTGAAGCCCTATCTCCCAAATAAAATATAGTGATGTTGAATGTAGTTATTTACCACTAAATTAATAACCATTATGCTTTTTCAGATAAGTACTTAAAATTTTTTGAATAATGCATTAAAGTAACAAATAAATATTGTATTGATTGTTCTTCAAGCTATTTAAAACTTTCCTTTATAAAGAAACCAGTTGAGGCTTTATGTGATGGTGTTCTGACTTCCAAAATGGGGTCAGATGACTTCCAAATTGATGAATGTCCAAAATATAAATTTCTTTTAAGATTATACTGAAATGAAAAGTAAAATTTAAAAATTTCTTCCCAAAGCTCCCGTATTCTGAATAATAGCTTTATTGGGAGTTAATTATCACTCTATAATATAGCTCTATAAGTACTCAGTGCAGTCCCATCATCTCCCATTTGCGAAATACCCTGAAAATTATTTCTTTGAAACAGATTCCTAGAAAATCCTATTTTTCCCCTAAAAACTCTATTTTAATGAACTAACTAGGAGAAAAGCAGGCAAAGGGCACGAATATACAATTTTTAAAGAGTATTGTAAGTAATCATTAAAAAATAAAACCAATCAGTCCCACTGGTAATTAAAAATCCAAATTAAAATGAAAATAATATTTCATATCCAACAAATCATTAGTATTAGGAGATAGTAATGTGCTGTTGACAGTGTAATTGATACACATGGTCAGGAGAGCCACTGGAATCATGAAGCAGGAGACTTTTGTTCTTAACCTTTGATCTAATGACTAGTCTACTTGCAGGGTATTTATTCTAAGGAAAATATCATGATACTAATAAAATATATGCATGGATGTTTGTAACATCATTATTTCTATCTTAACTAGCAAATAGTGGCATCATTATTTCTATCTTAATCAGCACATTGGCATAGCATAGTTAGTTATGCTTATTGAATGTTTCGGGATTTGGAAGGATGCTCATGATATAGTTGAGATTTTATATGTGACCATGTGTATTTTCAGCAAAATTTTGCCCATCCATCTATAGATAAAATTTTACTGAAAATGGGCTCAGCACCTATAGCTCAGTCGGTAGGAGCTGACGGGTTCGAATCCAGCCTGGGGCTACCAAAACAACAATGACAACTACAACTAAGAAATAGCTGGGTGTTCTGGTGAGCACCTGTAGTCCCAGCTACCTGGGAGGCTGAGGCAAGAGAATCGCTTAAGCCCAAGAGTTTGAGGTTGCTGTGAGCTGTGATGTTACAGCGCTCTCCTGAGGGCCACAAAGTGAGACTCTGTCTCCAAAAAAAAAAAAAAATTATGTAAAATGTAAGCATCTGCAGGGAAAAATACTTTACTGTATATCTATAAAAGACTTTTATACCAAAATGGAAACAGTGATCCCTTTTGGTGATATAATTATTTGTGATTTTATATTTTTCTTGTTTCATTCCTAAATTTTAGTAATATCAGTAAATATTTTTTTAGGAAACTCATTTTTTTAAAAAATAGTTAAATGAATTTATTATACCTGCATGGTGAAATTGAGTTTGCCAATACATAAACAGTGTTAAAGAATATTCTCAGGATGTGATAAATTATAAAACTCCATTAACAGAAAAGAGGAAAAAACCTAGTATGTCATAGTGATAAGCTTTATTTTGATTTAATTTCGTTGTGGGTGAGTATATTTAATATCTAATCTCTTTCTGGTTTTTAAGTACATGTTATTCTTAACTGAATCACCATGATGTACAATAGATCTACAGCATTTATTCATCCTATCTGAAAATTTCTATCCTATAACTTACATCTTCCTATCCCTAGTATTAGTTGTAAAGTCTCTTTCATTTAAGATTTTATTTATTTAGTCTTCTCTCTTTTTTCTTAGTATATCTGTCTTCTTTTTCAATATACAGATTCTTTGCTATTAACTTCCCTGTTAGCATTGCTTTTGCTGCAACCCATACATTTTGAGATTGTTCTATTTCCATTTTTATTTGTCTCAAGATATTTTTTGAATTCCTTTTTAATTTCATCTTTGACACATTGGTGGTTGTTTAACCGTGGCCTAGGAAGTAGGGGAAATCGGATGTTGGTACATAGGTTCAGTTATGTGGGATGAATACATTTGGATATCTTTATACAGTATGGTGACCATAGGTATTAATACTGTATTGTATACTGAAATTTCCTAAGGGAGATAATCATAAGTGTTCTCACCACACTGCACATACAAATGGTAACTATGTGAGGTGATGGTTATGTTAAGGTGTGATAACCATTTCACAGTGTGTGCATATCAAAACACATCACATTGTACATCTTAAATATATGTAATTTTTGTTTGCCAGGTATACCTCAAGTGACCCAGCGAAAAATTTTTTTTAATTTCTTGTTCTAGCAAAAAGTTAGCAATGTGCTAATAAAGGATTAAAAAAATGCCAGAAGACATTATATTTCTTTTTTTTTTTTTTTACATTATATTTCTTAACTGTATTCAGTCTTTTGCATTTATTGACTCAAATTTCTTTGCTGATGTGAAGAAAATTTAAATACTAAACCTGCAAATTTTAAGGTACTTTTCTTTCCCTTCCTGTGAAGACCTATATAGAGTTGAATTCTTTATTAAAAGTAATTCTACAGATGTTAATAATTAACATAAGTTACAAGAAAGATGAACTCTAGGCAAAGGATCACTGTAATAAAACGTCTTAATGGAAAATGTGTAGCCTTATTGCTTAGTTGCTGTCTGTAGTAATGAGAAGTCACTGAGCAGGCCTGCAGAGAGGCACCTTACACTGATGTGTCCTTAACAGTTTCACTCCTGGCTAGGCGCCCGTAGCACAGTGGTAAGGGCGCTAGCTACATACACCCAGGCTGGTGGATTTGAACCCAGCCTGGGCCTGCTAAACAACAATGACAACTGCAACAAAAATATAGCCAGGTGTTGTGGCAGGCACCTGTAGTCCAGCTACTTGGGAGTCTGAGGCAAGAAAATTGCTTAAGCCCAAGAGTTTGAGGTTGCTGTGAGCTGTGATGCCATGGCACTCTACTGAGGGCAACATAATGAGACTCTGTCTCCAAAAAAAGAAAGAGTTTCCCTCCTGTACAATTGCCAGATTTATAAATTGGCACAGACCAAAAGAGTGAGACTGAAGAGATGAATTAGGTTAAAAGTTTCTCTGGTAACTTCTCAGACTGTCCAAGTCAAAACCGTCATTCAGCCACCAGTTAATCCCGCTGCTATTGTGTAAATAGAAATATAGATTACAGGGTTATAGCCAGAGGTCTTGTGCAGCTGGGAGCTCGCTCTGGTAGAAGCTGAAAATGAACTTCTAATACTACTTTTTTTGTGTGCTATAGTCAGTGCCTTTTGTTTATCTTAGGGAATGTTTTAAAAAGTGTAGCATTTCTTTATCTTCTTTCTTAGATATGCAATATGGTAAAATACCAATAACGGTTAAGTATATTTCATGTGTAAGAAGTGATTTTTGCTATTCCCATGATTTGTTTCACTTATCTCTTTGTGGTAAATGTTTTTCATATTAGTGATTATCTGGTCTTTGAGTAATCTTAGTTTTCTTTGTAGGCATATGTATTTTTGTTCTCTTCACTGATCCAACAAAGAGCCACCCCTGTGCTTTTAAGGTATTCACATCAAACTCTTGTTTCAGCTGTCCAGACGACCCTCAAGTTTACATACAGTGAAAAATACCCAGATGAAGCTCCCCTTTATGAAATATTCTCCCAGGAAAATCTAGAAGATAATGATATCTCAAACATCTTAAAATTATTAGCATTACAGGTAAGAAATAACAGTTTTGTGCCTTGTGGTGGAATTTATTGGTCTTAAATATTTATACATTAATTTTAAGAGTTAGAAAATGCTATTAAATGTGTCAATATTGACTAAGCAGAATTAATGATACATAATCACAAAGCATCTTTGTTTCCCACTGTCCTTTTAAAGTTTGCGTAGTAGAAGTTGTCCCAGTGCTCCTGCTTGAAACTCAGTTACCCCCATGACTTTTCTGATTATCTTCAGGGATAAAAAGTCCAAAAGAGACTTTAAATAGTAAACACAGTTTTGATTTGGTTCTTAGAATGTCTAGTTCTTTATGGAGCTACAAATTTCAACTTTTAGAAAAATTAAAACTATCACCCCCTTGGACCCGTTCATTACAGGTTAGCTGCCTGTAGTCTGGGAAAATGACAGATGATTGATTTCCACCTCCCACCCCCATTTCTTCTCCCTAAGCTCACCAGTAACAATGATGGTATATGACTTACCCCTCCATGAGGGGAGGGTTATGTGGAGAAAAAAATGTATATTGGAAAGTTCTTGCAGAATTAGTTCTATTGTGCGATGAGCTACCCACAGCATGGACATGGCCAGTATTTGAAGTTTACTCATGCTTGGGGAGAGTTTTCATGGGTTCTTCAGAGTTCTTCTAAAATCCTTCTTCTACCATCTTACAATCAGAAGTCTTAGCTTTGTTCATTGTAAGAAAAACTGACAGAAAGCATCTTTCTGCCTTGTATGTGGCTTGTATATTCTAAGGATCAGTGGTCCCCTGAATGCTGATGTTATAAAAATACCTGAAACTGTTAGAAAATGAAAAGTGGAAGAATACATGTTAGGAGTTTTGGCTAATCTTGGCCCTTTTTCAGTCTGTTACCCAGCATGAAATTGTGCTAATTCTAACATTTAGCTTACCATGTTTCATTTTAAAACGTTGCAGAGAATATGACATGGTTATGCTATATTCAGATACACATTAATTTATTAATCTAAGTAAATTTTTCCATTCATTAGTATTAATTTTTTTATCTCCCCTTCCAAAAAGGCACTGTTGATTTCTTTTACCCTGACTGAGATCAGAGTTGTTGAGAAAATATTTGTGGTTTTTCTCCAAAAACAGTTGTATTAATTTTCAGATATCAAAATAATAAATTCATATTATAAAAAGTCAAAAAATAAAAAAAATCATGAAGAAGAAAATAAAGGTTACTCTTTATCCCACCAAGCAGGTATAATTGTCTACTAACATTTTGGTGTGACATAGTGCTGGACTTTTTTTCTTATACCTACATACATAGTCTCCATGTCTGACCACAAGTTAGATCATTTTATACATCCTGTTTATAACGTTCTCTTTTTCACTTAATGACATACTTGGATATTTTTCTATTTCAGTTAAATGTATATACATGAATCATTTTTGATAACTACATAGAATTTCATTGTATGCATATTTACACATCTTTTTAAAAACAACTTACAGTTGTTTCTCATTTTTGGCTGATATTAAGTCTTCCAGTGTTCTTACATATATCACTATTTGTAAGTCCTTAGGGCAGGTTCTCTATTGTAACCTTAGCGTCTAGCATATTATAGACACTCGAGGATTTGTTGAAAAAATGAAAAGAATGAATTACTGATGAGTATACTAGCTCAGTGTTTTCTAGAAGTTGGGTTGCTGGATTAAAGGGCATTCATACTTAGAATTTCTTACAGACTTGCCTAATTGGCCTTTATAGTGGTTTTACTAATCTGTTTTCCCACCTTTGCTAAGTTTCAGTGTTGTGACTGTGGGACATCAAGCCACTGTCGGCAATTATGGGTCTGGAACTCAGGAGAGGCTTGCTTAGTCACAGATTTAGGATGTTTAGCATAGAAACACTACAAAGAAACGTCACTGAATTGGATTACAGGTCAGTACACAGAGGAATGAGGCAGGAGTACCCACTCAAATGCTGCTGAGGCCAGCCCTTCAGGGAAACACTCAAAAAGACTGCAATTCTGGCTAGTATAATTTGAAATTATTTTTTTGCCTGCTTCATTGAAATCCTAGGAGAAACAAGATACTTTGTTTTATTTTATTCTATCTTCAAGTGACAAATGTCGTAACAGCCTTTGAGTTTTATCCTTTTCGTGAGTTGGAGATTTGGTTTTAAACCATTTCAAATCTCAAGAAAAAAAAGGTAGATTATAAATGTAATGTATTATATTGGACTACATTAGAATAGAAGATCACTCAGGCCTCAAAAGGCAATGCATTGTCATAGGTCTTATAATACTCCCATAGATAAGTCACCAGCATCTATGGAAATAAACAAAAGACTCAAAAAGAATAAAAACAATGAAACATACTGGAGAAATGGTGTTACTCGTTAACTATAGGAAAAGTTTTTCTGAATTATACCTATATTTATGATTATTAAACAGAATTTGCTGAAATATAGTATCTTTAGTTGGATATAGCAAGTCTACATGACTTTTTAAGTAAGATATCTTTTTAACATATATACTCAACTTCTTTAATGATCATTAATGGAAGTATATTACCATATGGGGTAACTGAATTAGTAATAATGTTATAAACGTGCAAGTTTTTATTTTTGTAGGAAGTCTATTTCTTATCACTTTTTTTTGTTCCATAGGCTGAAGAAAATCTTGGTATGGTGATGATATTTACGCTAGTGACAGCTGTGCAAGAAAAATTAAATGAAATAGTAGATCAGATAAAAACTAGAAGAGAAGAAGAAAAGAAGCAGAAAGAAAAAGAAGCAGAAGAAGCTGAAAAGGTATATTTAAAAGACTTGTTTTAATTTGTTATCCTTTAAATCTGTTTTTGGTTGGGTGGTTGGGTTTATTTTGATAATTTCAGTAATTGACCTTTTTTTTTTGAAAATACAGAAGTAAATAAAAGTAAATTTTAAAAAAATTTTACTAAGAGTAAGATTTTAAAGTCCTTCATTTTGTTGGTGGCATGAGTATTGAGTGATGAGTAGTAAAGGTTAGTAAAGCTTGTGCAAATAAGACGCAGAAATATAAATGATTTCTCCTATGGTATAGACATTAGAATTATAAAGCCCCTGCTACAGTGATTTCAGTAATTAACAAAAGATTAAGGATAAAGAACTGTAGTAAATATAGGAAGTATATTACATATTAATGTCAGGTTTTTTTGTATAACAGTTAAAAACAAACTTTATCAGAATAAGTTAATAAAACCAACCAAGCAGGAATCAGATAAATATTCCAAAACTTCAAACATAAAATTTTCTGTTTTTCTGTACTAAGGGGTTGTGTATATTTGTTTAGATCATATCCTTGGGCTTTATTTTTCAAACTTCTGTCTCATCAGTCAAGTGACGTATGTCATTTTTTATTTTCTAAGCAATTATTCCATGGCACTCCTGTTACAATTGAGAATTTCTTAAATTGGAAGGCTAAGTTTGATGCAGAACTTTTGGAAATTAAAAAGAAACGGATGAAAGAAGAAGAACAAGCAGGAAAAAATAAATTAAGTGGTATGATTCTCATCCCCATTCCAGTTCCTCCCAAACGTTCTTGTATCATTTCTTACATAGCAAGAATGCCATTTGGGCAAATGTCTGTATGAAAATAATATACTTAAGCATCTAGGACAAAAGGAGAAGACATACCTACATGACAGTCTTTTTTCACAATTAAATGTAAATATTACAATTGTTTTCAGATATAGAAAACTTCATAGTCACAAGTCTTATAAGTAATAAAGTCAAACCTACTTTTTTTTGTAGGAATCTAAGGCAGACTAGGTCTTTGTTTGTCCCATTTTAATGGAAATATAAAGGTATCGAAATTGACAAAATCAAGTTTTCAATCTTGTTTTCTTAGATTATTTAGTATTTCTTTTTTCTTTTTTTTTTTTTCACGACAGAGTCTCACTTTGTTGCCCTGGCTAGAGTACAATAGTATCATCATAGCTTACTATATTTTTTTAAGGCTTGTAGGAAAGATGCAGAAATGTTGTGCCATTTGAATTAAAAATACTTATTTCTTTTAGGGAAACAGTTATTTGAAACAGATCATAATCTTGACACATCTGATATCCAGTTCTTGGAGGATGGTAAGATAATATTAGAATTCCACTTGTATATAGTGTGCTGTCTAATTTTAAAACAGAAAATCAGAGCTTTAATTTTAATTATGTAAATTTTTTTCTCCTAAGGCTGTTAAAAAATACATTTTGAAGAATAACTTTCCATAGTTGATCAGTTTATACATTTGAAATGAATGTTGTAATTCTATAGCAATATATTTTTTAAATTTTGTGATAACTTAAGTAGTATCAAAGATAGCAATAGATAGACATGCTAGTCCAGGCTTGAGGAGGGAACCTTTTCACACTGGAAAGCTGCATTTAAGAAATTTATTAGGTATACTTACAGAGGTACATTATTGTAAAAATCTACTGTGTACTTAATAATTTCAAAAAATGAAAACTACTTGTGAATCTTAAAGTTAACTAACCTATGAGGTGCTTTTTCTTGAAAAGCATTTGAGTGTTTGGTAGTGGCCTGTAGGTCTGCAGTTTCAGTTAACTCTATAGATGGGTATAGCAGTCATTTGTGACCTTAAGTGCTTCTTGATTTGGGTTAGGAACGAGAATGTAGATTTGCAGCAGTGAGTGATTGAAAAGCAAGAAAGGACCAAGGAGGGAAAGTAACTGGCCCAAGGTCTTACTGCTGTTAAGTGGCAGAGCTAGGATTTAAACTCAAGAGTGAGACTCCAGATCCCTGATATCCCTATTACACCATGCTTCTTTCCTAACTGTCCTAAAAATATTGACTTGCCTTTCTCTTTCATTCAGTAGTTGTGAAATAAGTGGTCTATTTAGGTGGGGTACTCTGTTCCACTGAGTGTTCCAAGACCCATGTTCTTCTAATCTATTATTTTATTCCTCCAACCTCAGGGATACCACTGTCTGACACAGTAGCTTCTGGTGGTTAAATTTTTTTTTTTTTGAGACAGAACCTCAAGTTGTCACCCTGGATAGAGTGCTGTGGCATCACAGCTCACAGCAACCTCCAAGTCCTGGGCTCAAGCGAGTCTCCTGCCTCTGTCTCCCAAGTAGCTGGGACTACAGGCGCCTGCCACAACACCCGACCATTTTTTGGTTACAGCCATCATTGTTGTTTGGCAGGCCCGGGCTGGATTTGAACCTGCCAGCTCAGGTGTACGTGGCTAGAGCCTTAGCCACTTGAGCCACAGGTGCCGAGCCATGGTGGTTAAATTTTAATTTAAATAAATTTAAAGGAAAAAAAGGCAATGAAACATTTTGGGGGCATGTTGCTTGGAGAGTCTACTGTATTTTTTCATATTGTAGTTGGATATTCTTTAGCATCAAACAATGACTTTAAAATGTCATCTACTTAGAGCTCAATCAATTCCATCTATAGTTCTTCTGGTGCCTTGGAGATGTCAACTAGGAGGCTTTGTGAAATGCTAATTTGAGTGTGATGTCATTCGTAAAATTCAGTGACTTTTCATTGTATTCTCCAATTAATAGGTCTGTAACAGATCTGTACTCTTCACATGATTCACATATATTATACTGATCATCAGTGACCTTTACTATCTGGGGAAACTGTTCATCCAAATTGTCCTTCTGAAGAAGTATTTTGAAAACAGTTTTTTTTCAAAATGCTTGGATTTTTTTGCTACTTATCACATGGAGACTTAGTTTTACCTTACAAAAAAATATTCAAGTCATTTTAATTTGACATGATATCACACAGAAATGCTGCCTTCTTATAGAAATCTTTCAAATATTCACATTGCTGATTCTGTTCTTTGTAAAATTTAACTATTCTCACAGATAAAATCTTGGCTAACACCTGTCTCTGTGTTAGTTAATGCATTTTAGAATGATGTGGAAAATCCATACTGAATACCTCATTGTTTAACTTTAGCATGTTATGAAGCTGAGGATGCATAAATACAGTTAACAATATTTATAACTTGTTGCGAAGTGTCACTTAAAATAGCTTGAGCATGGAGATTTTGCTGATGCAAGATACAGTGAAAGGATATAAAAGCATCTGGATCTGTTAATCACTTTTTTATTGGTCCAGTAAACTCTTCACTGGGAGAAGGAAGATGTTTAATGCACAGCCTGGGTATTGTTTCCTATAGGCCTTAGACATTTAGTCTTAGACATTGTAACTGAAGGCATACCATGCAGGAACTGGGTGAGAGTGAAGATCAAGTTAAATCTGTCAATTAGATAACAAGGATAGCTGAGCTTTAATGATGTGCTTATCTGCCTCTATTAGAAGAGATAACTGTCATCTGTGGTCGGTGATAATGAAGTTTGTATAACCAGGACAACATATCATCATTGTCTTTGACTTACAACATGGCACATTAAAAGTATTAATTCTAACAAGGCTTTTTTTTTACTCTTAAAATGTTAGTCTCTCTTGACTAATACGGATCATTGCTGATAATGTTTGCAGTAGTAGTTTGGGATTTTATTACTCATATCTCACATGAAGATTTAGAAGTTTCTGTTGGTACTACCAGTGAGTTTTATCTTTTATTCCTGAGTGTAAGACCGAAGGTAAAATTCTTTTGCCTTTTGCAGCTGGAAACAATGTAGAAGTAGACGAGTCCTTGTTCCAGGAAATGGATGACTTGGAGCTGGAGGATGATGAGGATGATCCAGACTACAACCCTGCTGACCCAGGGAGTGACTCGACTGACTGATGGACCGTCCCCATTTGCAGAGAGGCTTGACTGCCACAGCATCTGTGGCTATGCTTGGAGGGTTTTGATTTTCCTTTCTTTTTTTCTAAGAAAAAATAATTTTCAGGAGAATATCTTCTGATAGCTTTCATCATTGAACTTAATAAACTGACCTTAAAATTTCAAATATAAGATGTTCAGTTCCTCTTATTGGTGAGCAGAAGTTTGCATATTTTAAAATTACTTAGTTTTGGAGAGAAAGACCCTGTCTGTCACACCAAGACTTGAAGGTAGGCTGCTCCTGGCCCATGTTTGGGTTTACACGTGAAATTGAAATGACTTTGAATTTCTGTGCTGCAGTCAGTGGATTCCAGTTGTCCCTCATATAAAGTATGAAAAGACTGAGGTGACTAGAAAATTAAAACTTCTGGACTCTTGCCTCCAGGCACAATAAATTTAAGTGTTAACGAAACCAGAAGCACATTATGACCAGGCTTAAAATGGACTTTAATCTTTGTCTTAGTTCATTTTGTGTCACAATAAAAGAATACCTAAGGTGGTATTCCTTAATTTACACACACACAAAAAAAAAATGGTTAAAAGGTTTATTTGGCTTGTTATTCTTGATGGCTGAAAAGTTTGGAATTGGGCAAGTGGTAAGGGCCTCATGGTGAAGGGGCAAAGGGAAGTCGTATGGGCAGAGATCCCATGTGAGAAGAGCAGCAAGGTAACGGCTTCAGAGGGATATCAGGCTTTTTTAAAAGAAAAAAATTCATCTCATTTGGGAACTAACAAAGAACTCACTCACCCCTTCCTTCTGGAGGAGGACTTTAGTGTGTTTATGAGGGATCTACCCTTACAACTGAAACACCACAACACTGAGGGTGAAATTTCAACCTGGGATTTGGAGGGGACAAATATCCAAATCATAACAGTATTTTAGTAGTATTTGAGTCAGAATTATTTGTGGAATATTTTAAAGGTATGCATTGGGAAAACGAGGCCCTCCTTAGATTAGATTCATAAATACTGAGCCCCAATGTGACTCTTAAAACAGTAACATCTCCTACCACAATGAGATGATTTTGATGCACAGAATTGAGAATGATTTTCCTGCAGTTGTGACATCTAAATATCTTGATACTTATTTTCCGCCTCTTGTTTTAATTAACAAGTCTGAAAGGGTCTGAATTCTTGGAATTGTATTGTCTACAAGAGAAACACACCTTCATATCCATGCATGTATGAGACCATGATAGTAATTTGGAAGGATCGACTTGGTGGTTCAGGTAGGAGAGCCAAGCTTCTTGCAAGTTATCTAGTCCCCGTAGTTTTGGAGGACTGACTTCAACCTAATTGGAAATAACTTATGCTATTAAAAGTTTTTACAGCTATTATACATAGCTGCCTTCATTAAAAAATACATAGGCCACATACCCATTACACAGCAATATCAATCCCCCATTTATTTTTGGAGATGGACTTTATAAGGAAAGCAAATTATTTAAGATAAAACTGTTATTGGGAAGTTTAATACTTTTCAAGAAATCTTAGGATCCTAGAAACTTTGATCGCAAAGCAATAGAATGGAATAGGAGTAACGTGCACTGCTTTGCAGAGGGAAATCGAGACGTTTGTGTAATGTGAGATTTTTCTTTCAATAAGGAGGCACTCTTTTAGAAGCTGATCCACAGATGCATAAGAACCTGGAAGAAGCCATTTAATTAAGGTTAAGAAAAGCAACAGTGAGCAATGTGATGCTGAAGTCAATGAAGATTTAACTCTGAAGTATCAAGAATCATACCTCCTTCCCTTCACTTAATTTTTTAGGAGGGTTTTATACATTTCCTTCTGGTGTTGAAGTGTCTTTCCACCTTTGCAATGTCAGAACCTAAAGACAGAACCCAACGGTAAAATGAAGACAACTTTGTTAGCTCTAATGATACTCCCAAGTATTTCTACCTGCAATATATATTAACTTTACTGTTGGCTTTGTATTCCGAAAATTAACCCAAAACTATGCTTCTCAAAAGGGAACACACATACTCAGGATGTGCAACAGGATGACTGGGGGCTATTTCATGGAATAATTGGCCCATCTTAGATTATCAGTTTTTCGTGTTTTGTTTTTTTGAGACAGAGTCTTACTTTGTCACCCTTGGTAGAGTGCTATGGCGTCATAGCTCATGGCAACCTCAAACTCTTGGGCTTAAACAATTCTCTTGCCTCAGCTCTCCGAGTAGCTGGGACTATAGGCACCCACCAACAATGCCTGGCTATTTTTAGAGATGGGGTCTTGCTCCTTTTCAGGCTGGTCTGGAACCTGTGGGTTTAGGAAATCCACCCACGTTGGCCTCCTAAAGTGCTAGGATTGCAGGTGTGAGCCCCTGTGCCTGGCCTAGATTATCAATTTTGATTTCAGATTTGGGAAAATTTTTGTTTTTGTTTTTCTACTTGTGCCAAATTCTATCAAAATACCATTAGGTTAAAACCAAACACAAATATATTTATTTGTTGCTATATGCTTGTAACAGTGCCTGGCCCACAGTAGGCATATTTTTTGAATGAATGAATTATGGAAGAGAATATAAAATTTTAATGTATTTTAAAGGTGAAGCATGACAACTCCAAGTTTTTTTCGCTATACAACTTTGAATAATGCTCCTAGATTCTGCATTATTTCATGCTCTTTGGCAGCAGGGAGGGCATAACAGAAGAACTGAATAATTGCTGATATAAGGGAACACGTGTAAATGGTTACATGAACATTTACCAGTTGACGTGAAAGGAAGAGGAGTGATCAATAGTAGCAATGAAAAAGATCGAGTTCATTGATTGCACTGTCCCAAACTCCAGAGATGCATGTACCAAGAACCAAAGAAACACATTCTTGCATTCCAAAAAAAGGATGAGTGTGAGTTTTCAGTATTTATGTGATGCCCTTTTAGCTACTTCTCAAGTAGTTTGCAGTGTTTGTCTTTCAGAGAACATACATGTCAGTAAAAGTAGGAGACATTGTATGACTATGTCAGACAAGTCACATAATTAGAGAACTGTAGGGAGTGATTTTAGGAAGACTATTGAGTGGTAGGGAACATTGGAAGAGAAGACACGAAGTGTGAGTTTATATAAATACATAAGTGTGGATGGCATCAGTTTTCTGCCTTAGGAACTATGTAAGAGTAGCAGGAAAGAATGCTTTTCAGAGGTATATCATTTACGTTTTAGTGAAGTTTCATGTAACCTTTTGGTCCAGTTACTGGTGTCAGGATGGATAATGGGGTCATTTTAGTTGTTAGACAAACTCATCAATGGACTTTTAAGTTGTCATCAAAAAATGACCAATGATGTTTTTAATTTTACATCTAAAACTAATTTGCATTATCTAGTGTTATTGAGTGAATCTCAATTCAATTCTCATTTCTTTCTTTTCTTTTTTTAATTTTTTATTGTTGAGGATTCATTGAGGGCACAGAGAACCAGGTGACATTGATTGCATTTGTTAGGTAAAGTATTGACACCATGGATA